>JAJTUV010004094.1:0-162432 GCA_021653895.1 Mastomys natalensis | reverse complement strand
CAAAGTCTGGCGATACCTCAAAATTGAAAGTGTTACCTGAGGACCAGCTATACCCTCCTGGTATATACCCAGAAGATATTTCACATGAAAATATACTTTTCATTGGATTTAATACATTAGATTCAGTTATAGCGACAATAAATTAGGTGGTGTTAACATATGCCTATATATGCTCTACTATTATGTTGGGAATATTGGTGACAGGAAGCTTGCCTGAAAATGGAGGCTTGCTTCCTTGGAAAGATCAACTAATAGACAGTGTTTAGAACATAGGACTAGGGTCTCTTATTATTAAATTTGTGTAATTCACAATATCTCCACAGATAAGAACTCTGACAAGACAGAGCAGAAATGGAGCCAGGCTATAACCTTCAAAGTCCCACACAATTTGATCCATGCTTGGTACAAGAAAAGTTATAAAATCTCTCAAACAGTGCCACACTTTCAAATACATGAGCCGTGGGGGATATTTCACATTCAAATCATAGTGGGCCCTAAGTTCAAAGGTAAATTGACCCCAAATTACTGTCTTTAATCTGCTTGTGACAAATAGTAAGTGAACATTTAAATGGATTCTCCTATATAATATAACCACTTAGATACTATTTTATAGCACAAAAGTTTGAACAACCCAAGAATAACCACATATAGTGAATAATAATATATACAGAGTCAGTGTTAAATGCCAAGAGAACTAAAATCACTATATACATTTAGAAATGTATAATAGAAGACAGAACTTAGTTCTTATTTAGGGAATAAGTCAGATAGAAACAGGACTAATACTCCCATTCAGATGGCCACTTTTTATTAGCTCTTTGCATGTATACCCTAGTTCCCATATGCTTTGTTTTAAAGCTTATATCTTGAGAATATTGATTAGTATTCAGGGCAGAAGAGTGAGTCTGGCAGTCTAAGAGTGCCTGAAAAATTTTATGTCTTCTACCTTCTGGGAATTACCCATCTAGTAATAAAATTTTAGAATGGAAGTCCAATTCCGTTATTCAAAAAAGGACAGTTTCAAATTTGTATTGTACTCCTGGGATCTTTTTGATTGGGTTAGTTTGTGTAGGGAACTTGACTTGAAATTTTCCCTTTTCTTAGTTTCTTATCATCTCTGACATTGATCTCTCTGCTTTATCATTGATGATAGAAATAGCAGCAAATACAGTATAATTTATATTTGCTTTTCTTGTTTTAGAAAGTAGAAAGCTCATATAAACATCTATGGTTTCAGAGATAAATAAATTCTACATAGAGGTAGAAATGATAGTTCCACAGAGTGGGAACAGTGATATTGTTTCACCTATCAGTCATGCAAGTAGTTCTTTTTATTTTTGTCTATACTCTTTGTTCATGTTCACTCCTGCTATTAATATATAATCACTTCTAAGATTATCTTTAAAAGATATATATTTAATTGCATGTAAATGTTTGTGTAGACATGCACACATGAATGCAAGGCCTTGGAAGGCTAGAAGAGAGTATCAAATTCTATGGAGCTAGTTACAGGAGTTGTTAGACACCTGATATAGTGCTGGGAAGTACATTTCACTTCTCTTCAAAAGCAGCAAGTACTGATCCAACTCTGTAGGCAAAATTTTCTATGATTCTTGATAATTTTCTTGATTCCAAAACCTGGAAGTTTTTCTATTTTCCCTATTCAGACATCCGCATGCATCCTGTTCATATAAAATACTTTAATGTTTTAAATAATTCTGTGTATAGATACCCTTTCTTTCTCCTAGTAAAAATGTTTCCTCAATGTAAAGATAGCATATAAAAACTATATTTCTGGAAATGTGAGCTAGTCTCCTTTCTCATAGTTGAACTATTTTAGTAACTTTCAGAATCAAATTAAAAAATAAATATTAAATTTAAGTTTTACTTATGTTCTTCTTTTATATCTTCTTCAGCTCTTCCTTTAATAGGAAAGTGAGAGAGACTCTGAATATTCCCATTACCATGTATTTTGATATCATACACAATGGCATGAGTAATCAATGTCTATCTGAAAACCTCCTTGCACCATTGATGGTCCTCTGTATGCAGGAGAGTGAGTAGAGAGAGAGAATTCCACTGTTCTCTCTACCATTAAAGAACAATATAATTTAGTTTTGTTGTTAACTCCAACACTTATTAAAAATACCAGAAAAGTAAACCAAGATGGACTTACTTTTAATTAGTCTGTACTATACTAGAATTGGTTTCATTATCTGCAAGATCTATTAAAAAACTTTCAGTATGTTAAGTGATAAATTTTGAGAAAAATCCCATGTCATTGTACCTAGATGACAAGTTGTGTCACTATTGGAGTGATTACTTACTTGTGTCAGTAGCAAACTTTTTGTAAATTATGCCACTAGTGTGCTGTAATCTAATTTAATTTGAATAGAAAATAGTTCTCTAATTACTCTGTTAAGTGCCAGTACAAGAAATATGGTCATTTAAAATCATCCTTTGAATCGATTTCATTTAACACTTTTCCAGTTGCCCTGCTACATTATGTTATGAGAGGAAATGTACATGACATCTATAAATTTAATAGGTTATACTTCAAAACCATGTGTATCTATCTCTATTACAAGGCACACATAGATGATTTTGAAATCATTAATTTTGCTCTTTTGAAAAAATTCAGTGAAATATAGAATGCCAATGATTAACCCTAAAGACCCTTATCATGTTTTCATATAATTTCATGATAAAATACAGTTTAATAGTCATGTTCATCTTGGTATAAATATTAATATACATGAAATATTCTTTACAACAAAACTTAGTAGTCTTGTTTTCACTTATGAGTCCTCGCTGCCAGAGAAAATTTCATGAGACCCCATGTATACAGATCTATAAAATTCAAATGTGACTTATAATCGATATTAATAAACGCATTTAAAAGCTCTGTTGGTATACAAATAATTTATGATTTTATTAAAGGAGTAAAATTTTGTATACTGCTGAGATGGACTGTTTTTACTTCTTATGTTAAATATTGACTGAGTACTTGATATGGAATGATGTGGGACATTATCACAATTTTTTCAGATGTATCAATATTTTGAACTAAGAATTGCCAATCATAAGAATACTGGTTTCCACAAACATATAATACAAAATGACAAGTTTGTTTGTGCCATTTCAGAAATTGTTGGAAATTCTGTCCTAATTCCAACCCAAATATATCTTATAATTGGGTAGAAACTCCTGTCAGTTATCTTCAGGAATGTTTTAAATCATATTCTAATATGATACAATATAAAGATAGTGCTTTTAAATATAAATGCTAGAAAATAATGGGAAAACATTACAAGCCTTTGTTTCCCACATTCAAATCATTATGTTTCTATAAGGTCATAAACTTTTGTTTGTACAGAAAAAAATCACCGAAATTCATAGTTTGCAATAGTTTCAATAGGTATTGTAACTAAAGGAAGGTACTTATAACCCTTGTTCCTTTGTGATCTCTCTCCAGCTACTTATTACCATTTAATGTACCACAAATATATCTTATTTTATGTTCTTTAATACTAAATAGGTCAAAAACTCAACACAACAGAAGCACATGTTTTATTGTTGCATCTCTAGTGAATTGGGCTACATCTGACATAACAATGGATGGAACCTTTAAAAGTTTGCCACCAGTGGAGGTTATATAATTGCTTAATCTTCAGTTATACTTCTTACCTGTGGCAATTTGAGTAAGGATGACCCCTATAGGTTCACATATGTGAATGTTTGGTTTCTTGTGAGTAGAACTATTTTGAAATTTAATCTAGCAATATGGCTCAAGGGATCACATAAAAAGACTTAGGTCCATATGATCAGGCTAAAATGCAAAGACACCACACATATTTAGTCCCACTGACTGGAATACAGATATGCCCTCAGTACACACTTTTAATCCATTTGGATGAAATCTTTGAGTCCACAACTTTAATCCCAACCAATGACAACTAACTGAGGAGCACACAAAGTGACAAATCAGAGAAAGATTTGACAGAATTAGTCAGATAGAATACACTCCACTGTCACAAGAACAGCACAGTAAAGATGAGCTATTTAAGAACAGTGTAAGGAGCTTCAGTGCTTCTTAGAAGGAGTAACAAAATACTCAAGGGAGCAAATATGGATACAAAGTGAAGGACAGAAACTGAAGGAGGGGCCATCTGCAGACCATTCCACCTGGGTATCCATCCCATGTGCAGTCACCAAAGGTAGATGCTGATGTGGGTGTCAGGAGGTGCATGCTGATAGGAGCCTAACATAGCTGTCTCCTTAGAGGTCTGCAAGAGTCTGATATATTCAGAGGCAGATGCTCACAGCTAACCATTAAACTGATCATAGGGTTCCCAATGGAGGAGTTAGAGTGAAGACTAAAGGAGTTGAAAGGATTCACGACCCCATGAGGAGAGCAACAATACCAACCAACCAGAGCCCCCAGGGTCTAAACCACCAGCCTGGGAGCGCTTAGGCAGAGACCCATAACTCCAGCTGTATATGCAAGGGAGGATGTTCCTGTCAGGAATAGGTGGGAGAAGAGATCCTTGGTCCCATGAAGGCTGGACATCTTGTGTGGGGGAATTCGAGGGTGGGGAGGTGAGGTGTGGGGGGTAGGTGGGGCACACCCTCATAGAAGCAGGAGGATGGGGGATGGGAAAGGGGGTTCCTGGGAGGGAGGAGGGAAATGGGATAAGGGGAAAACAACTGAAATGTAAATGAAATATCCAATAAAAAAAACAGTGTAAGGAGAGAGAGTGAGTCAGTACAGTGACTGCTATTTAGTGGAGTTAAGTTCATTCATGAGTTCACACAGTTCAGTGCAGGTCAGCAAAGGCAGTTGAAGCTAGAGAGTAAGAAAGAGCCAGAAGTGTAGAACAAATTGCCAGAGTTTGAGGCAAAGAAGAACAGTTCCTTGGGCAGCTGAGAAGCCAGTCAGCTTGGAGAGGTGTTTGAACCAGAAAAGCTGAGTTGAAGAAGCCAGTCTGAATTCAGAAAGAGATAGAAAGGGTGAGGTTATAGCAGTAAGCCTCTAAGAGGACAATTACATCTATTGAATAAATGTTACTTTTACTATTTGGGAAGAATTCAGAAGTATGACCTAGTTGGAGTAGGAATGCCACTGAGGATGGATGGGCTTTGAGTTTTCAGAATGCCACTCCAGGCTCATTTTTCATTAGTTTTTTTTTTTTTCTTCTTGTCTAGGGATAAGGATTTAAGCATTCAGCTACCAGTCTCAGCATCATGATTACCATTCCTGGCCTTGATGAGCATGGACCAAACCTCTGAATCTGCAAGCAAGCTCCCAATTAAACACTTCCTTTATAAGTAGAATTGATCATTATATTTGATCACAGCAGGGGAGCAATAACTAAGAGAAAAGTTGGTACTAAAAGTAAAGTATTTCTGTGACAGACCTAATCATGGTGTTTGATAGAGCAATAGGGAAAACTTTGGGATTATGGACTAGTAAATTGATTGAACATGTTAAGCAGGTACTAATGGCTCCTTCAATGAGAACTTGGAAGACAGTAGTGCTGAGAGTAACACAAACTATGGAAGCCCAGCTAAAGAGGTTTGAGAGGGGAATTAGAGATCATTCTTGTGACATTAGCAAGGAATATGGCTGCATTTCGCTCTTGTCCTAAAAATATGCCTGAACCTACGTTGAAGAGGTTTGGATTAATCTCATTAGCAGCATAGATTTTAAGACAGTCTAGTATCGACTTCCTGGTTATCAGTAATGGTTATTATGCAGACCTACAATGAAAAAGAGCAAGCAGGGTAAAATAAATACAAAACACACAGTTTTAGGAGAAAAAGAAAGCCAGAGAATGTAATGTTAGAACCAAGTCCTATGCTGAAGGTGATGAGAAAAAAGAAAGTGCTGATGCTAACTGGAATAAAGGAAGTGGTACTCTGAGGGTGAGACCCTGCTGAGCTAATCCTACACATGAAAGGAAAAGGCCAGAGGGATTTCTTCCCTATAAACTAGGATGACAGACAACAGACAACAACACCAACAATGGAAAGCTTATGCAAATGTGAATCAATTAGAGGGCTTTGTCATGGTGTTTCATCACAGTTTTAGAACAGTTAGTAAGACATTATTTTACATTGTAAGAGATGATATAGATGTTTCTATGTTAAGAAGCACAGTATATTTAATAAATTTTATCAATTTCTCCTTTAGGTTATGCCCAAATAATTAACTGTGAAAAGAACTATACTTTTTTCCTCAAAATTATTTAAAACATGTTTTTAACTTTATCCATAATTTAAGTTTGACTGATGAATAATATTTAGCACTTTATAGTTGCAAAATTACCATTTGTAATTTATCAAGATTCATACACAAACACATATACATATTTTACATACAAATACAATCATACATATGTGTGTATGTATGTGTATAAAATTGATAAGCAATGTACAAGTATATGTGTGTGTGTGTTTGTGTGTGGTCAATCTTCCTTGGGTGCTTGAGAAGAAATAACTTTATTTGTACTGAACATCCACATTTTTCTTATCATTATGTCCTAATCAATAAAAAGATCATGACTATTTATATAGCAATTGCATTTTACAAGTAACCAACTAATAATTTAAATGTACAGGTGAGTATGTGAAGTTTTCACATAAATGCTATCTGATTTCCAATAAAGAACTCGACTATCCACCTACTGTGGTGTCTACAGGAGCCTGTAATCAATACTGTATGAATACTGAGAGACAGCTGTGTGTGTTTAACTCAACTTGATCTTTGTATATGTGCATATAAGGAAGAGGTAAAGCTCACATATTGGTAGGTGCTATCCAATGAATCTGAAATTTTAATTCATTTGCTTTCTTGGATTAGGACAAAGTGAAACACAAAATGTAGAAAACTGTAGATACTGTTACAGCTATTGTTTTCCATGCCACTTATATATTAATTAACTATCCTTACTTATTTGGAATCTCATATATGTGAATTGATTCTCACCTCTTCTAGCAGATGCCATATTTATCAAAATATTTTTCTTGAAGAATGACTACCTTAAAAGAAAATTGAAGTTATTTTACACTATCTGCAATGATACATTACTAAACCCCACCTATTAAAGTATTACCCAAGAAAATTAGTGTAAGCCAGAAAGCATCAGTCAGGCTGAACTTTAACATCAATAATTTTTTTAATCAAATCTTCCTATATAAGAGGACAATGTGAAAAATGCAAACTAAATTGCTTAAAAACATTTTTAGTAGGCTAAGGTTTAAATTGTGTTTCTAAATTTACTCAAGGAGAAATTACTATGCATATATATGCATATATATTATATTTTACTTTGAGAATGTTTTACATATTTGGAGAGAGAAAATTCAACAGAAAACATAACAAACATTATAAAAAAGGGATAAGAGTTAATGGATTTTTAAATTTCACCTATATGTGTAGTGAAGTGGTAAAATACAAAATAATAGAAAAACACAAAAATATAAAACTAAGGAAAGAAGTTGCTTGGTGCATGTTGAGTAACAATAGGATTCATGTTGTAAAGGGGAAGTGAAATGAACTCAACAGACACTCACTTCTTTTAATTGACTTTTATACATAAAAATAGCTGAATAGAAGGACAGCAAATTATATATGTAAATACTGTTCACTCATGATTAATTATATCTTTCAGAAAATTTAAAAAGAGGACAGTGGGCTTGCTGAGTACTCTGATCCACCTCAGCTACCCTGAGCAGTCTGCTGACTTCCATTATCCAGCCAACTCTCTGCACACCTCCATGAGACCTGAGGATCATAAACCATATAAACCTCTGGATCTTGAACCATGCAGACCTGCTAATATGGAGCTATACAGCCCAAGGGTATCCATCAGAAGAGAGCCACACCAGAGCCATGGAGGATAACCCCCTTCTCAATACCTACTACAACAGAAATATCCAGGGATGAACATCATCAAGATGGCTAAAGGTCCTCTAAAGAACACAATCAACAAAAGCCAAGGCAATAGGACATCTTCAAAGTCCAGATACCCTACTACAGCAAGCCCCAGATAATCTAACAGTAAGCACAAAAAATGACCTTAAATCTAATATTTTAAAGATGATAGAGGTATTTAAAGAGTAATGAATGAATCCCTTAAAGGAATATAGAAAAATACAATTAAACCAATGAAGGAAATAATTAAAGCTGATCAAGACTGGAAACTGTAAATAGAAGCAATGAAGAAAATACAAATTAAGTGTATCCTGAATATGGGAAACCTTCTGGTTCTCTTGATCTGCTTTCTTCTCTTCTTCTTCTTCTTTCTTCTTCTTTCTTCTTCTTCTTCTTCTTCTTCTTCTTCTCCTTCTCTTCCTCTTCCTCCTCCATCATCATCATCATCATCATCATCAACATCATCATCATCACCTCCTGTTTATAGAACTTTCAGGTCTACATTTAAATAGCTGAATGAGAACTTTCTAATTTCCATTCTGTTAGCCTTTGTCTTTTTAGTGGGAATTAAGCCCATTGATTTTGAGAGATATTAATGAACAGTGACTGTTAATTCCAGTTATTTTGATGTTGGTGGTACTAATGTGTATGTGTCTTTGTGTGTGCTTCCCTTGTTTTTGAACAGATTAAAAATTGTAGTATATCTATACAATGGAATACTATTCAGCTATTAAAAACAAAGACATCATACATTTTGCAGGCAAATGGATGGAATTTGTTAATATCATTCTGAGTGAGGTTACCCAATCCCAAAAAGATATGCACGATATGAACTCATTTTAATTGGATATTAGCCATAAAATACAGAATGCTGATGCTATAATCCACAGACCCAAAGAAACTAAACAAAAGGAAGGTCCTACTGAGGTTGCTTGAACCTCCCTTAGAAAGGGAATAGAGTAGTAATAGGAAGGAGAAGAAGGAAAGAAACTGGGTCGTATAGGGGATGGGGAGAGGAATGGAGGGTTCAGAGTCAGATGTGAGAATGGTTAGGAGAAATGACCAGATAGCCATGAGAATGAATGAAAATCTGCAACTGGCAGGGTGGATGGTGGGGGCATCTTGAGGAAGAGACAGAGACCTGGATAGAGGAGGCTCCCATGAGTCAATGGGGTGACCTTAGCTATGACTCACAGCATTGAGGATACAGAATCTGAAGAGGGTACCTCCTGTAGCCAGCAAGAATCCCAGTGGAATGATTGGAACAACAAACCACCCACAAAAAATTTGACAAAAAAATTTATCCTACTACAAGAAATTCAGAGATAGGAATGGAGCAAAGACTAAGGAATAGATACCAATAACCTGCCCAACTTGAGACCCATCCTATGTTCAAGCACCAATCCCTCATACAAATTAATGATACTCTCTTATGCTTGCAGGTAGGGATCTAGCATGGCTGTCCTCTGAAAAGCTACATACAACAACTGACTTAGACAGATGCAGACACCCACAGCCAAACAGAGGATGGAGCTTGAATACTCTTATAGAAGTGTTGGGGTAAGTGTTGGGGGCAGAGAACAGGATAGTAACTCTACAAGAAGATGAAGAGAGCCAACTAACTTGGACCCCTGGGTCTCTCAGAGACTGAACTACCAACCAAAGAGCATACGCATGTTGGGCCTAGCCCCTGTACATATGTAGTAGATGTGCAGCTTGATCTTCATATGGTCCCCTAACAACTGGAGCAGGGGCTATCTCAATGCTGATGCTTGACTGTGGGATAATGTTTCTCTAGCTGGGCTGCTTGGTCTGTCCTTAGTGGGAGTGGATGTTCCTAGTCCTACAGAGACTTGATGTGTTAGAGTAGGTGGATATCCTGAGGGGCCTCCACCTTCTTACAAGAGAAGGGGAAGAATGATGGGGGGGGAAGGATTTGGAGGCTGGTGATCTGATCCTGACCAGGATAACCAGGAGAAGGGCATTGAACAGGATGTAAAGTGAATAAATAAAAATTGAAAAAACATAAGACTAAGTGAAACAATGGTAGGGAGTTGAATGCTTGTTGTGTTCCTGGCTTAGGATTTTCAACACTCCATTAAAAGCTGGGCAAGGGAGCATACATCTAGAAATCCACATATGGGGCACTGGTCAGAGAATTCACTGGCAAGCCACTCTAGCTTAAATGGAGAGCTCTAGGTTTTGTGAGAGATCCCCTCTCAAGGAATGAGGAGAATGACTGAGGAAAATGGCTGAGATCTACCTCTGATCTGCAAGTATTCCCTATGGATGAGCATAGCCACACATACCTATGTAGGCATACACCACATAAACACTGAAGGAAATAAACATTCAAAACTTTGAAAAAAATCATTGAAATAATCAAAAATTCTTAAAACAGCGCACAGTTTTGGGGAATGAATATTTAATGAATGCTTAATAAGTGACCATTGCAGACAGGGCCACTTAACTATACTTGTAAACATAGGTTGTTAGACACTTGTTTTATGAAGTGAGAATGGTTCTTTAAGAGGAGGGACTCAAGAAAGAAACAGTCCAGGAATTACCGATAAAGTGTCAACTGTGCTGGGTAAGGATGTAGAATAATTCCCTTTAAATGAAAAATTCAATATCTCAAAGGGAATTGGAAGTTTGTTTTCTCTTTAATCTTGGGAAGCTGACAACTCCATGGCTCTGCAACTCGGTGCAAGTCTTTGTTGGTGATGTCTGAGAAAACCAGTTTCAGTCAAATATGTTGACATTAAATCACTTTAATTTTCATATAGATCTGATAATATCATGCTACTAGAACATCTGGGTTTTTACTATGGTTTTTAAAATCTCATGTGTTTTGATAGGGTTCTGTTTAATCATCAGTCAATACTTCAGGGTTATGCAATAAATTAGTAAAGTGGGAAAAGTAAGAAGAAAACGTGGTACATTTACACAATGAAACACTAGTCAGCTATTAAAAACAAAGACATCATGAATTATCTAGGCAAATGGATGGAATGTGAGAATATCATCCTGAGTGAGGTAGTACAAATCCAAAAGGACAGAGCATGGTATATATTCCCTGAATAGTGGATATTAGCCATAAAATACAGGATACCCACACTATACTCCACAGATCCACAGAAGCTAAATAAGAAGGAAGGCCCAAGGAAGAAAGGATGAATCTTTTTAGGAAATTGAAACAAAATAGTTACAGGAAGAAGATAGAAGGAATATGGTGGGAGACAGGATGGGGAGGAGAATGGGGAGGTCAGGATCAGTTGACTGGAGAGATAGGAGAGATGGCCAGATGACCATGAGAATGAATGTATATCTGCCAGTGGTGGGGGTAGGGAGGTTGGGAGCACCTTGAGGACATGTTTAGGACCTGGGATATGGGAAACTCTAAAGAGTCAATGAGGTGACCTTACCTGTGACTCATAGCAATGGGGATATGAAATCTGAGAAGGGCACCTCCTATAGACAGGTAGGAACCACAGTGGACTGATAGAGACAGCAACCCGCCCACAAAACCTTAGACACAAAATTTATACTGCCTACAAAAAATGCAGAGACAGGGGATGGAACAGAGACTAAAGGAATAGCTAAGCAATAACTGGCCCAACTAGAGAACCATGGGAAAGCACAAGTCCCAGACACTATTAATGATACTTTATTATGTTTGCAGATAGGAGTCTAGCATGGCTGTCCTCTGAAAGGTTCCACCCAGCAGCTGACTCAGAGGAATACAGAAATCTACAACCAAACATTAGATGGAGCTTGGAGACTCTTATGGAAGAGTTGCTAGAAGGAATGGGAGCACAGAAGGGGATGGAAACTCCACAGAAAGACCAACAGAGTCAACCTACCTGGACACTTTGAGCTCTCAGAGTCTAAACCACCAAGTAAAGAATATGCATGTGCTGGACCTAGGCCTCCCCTGAACATATGTGGAAGGTGTGTAGCTTGACTTTCATGTGGGCCCCAAACAACTGGAACAGGGGCATTCCTAAAGCTGTTGTCTGTCTGTGGGATATGTTCTTCTATCTTGGTTGCCTTGTCTGGCCTCAGAGAGAGAGGATGTGCCTATGCATGCAGAAACTTGATGTGCCAGGGTAGGGGATACCAGGGGAAGTAGAGGGAGCTAGGGGTAGGAATTGCAGGAGGTAGTGACTGGAAACGTGCGCGGCATTCAGGATGTAAAATGATCTACTATTACCAAAACGAAGGCCATAAAATATTTTGCTTCTTATTTTCTGTAGAAAAATATCAATAACTGTTTGGCATTTGTTTTTTTTTTTTCTTTTTTTTTTTTAATTTTATTTTTTTGCTTATTCACTTTATAACCCGTCCCAGTCACCCCCTCCCATATCCTTCCCCATCTCTTGTTTTCTGAGTACCCCCTCCTCCTGTATACCCCACCCTGCCACTTTAAGTCTCTGAGAGGCTAGGTGCTTCCTCTCCCATTGAGGCCAGATGAGGCACCCAGCTAGACCATACTCCATATACAGGCTGCATGTTTTGGGATGGCCCCCACTCCAGATGTTTGAGACCTACATGATATGTAGCCTAACTGTCCTCCAACTTATCATGTATTGTAGTTTAGCCTCAATCTTTCAAAAATTCTCTTGCCTTTGCTTCCCTGGTGCTGGAATTATAAGCATGCATCACCACCATAGCTTTTTAATAGTCCCTTTTAATGATGAAGATAATTGAGAAATAAGAAAAACTTCATAGACTGATTTTTGAAAGGCTTATGCTAATATTTTTTTAAATTTACCTAATGTTTACAAAAGTAACATAAGTTCAGAAATTGATAATAAAGCCAATATGACACCAGATTCTTAGTTTTGATACAACTACCTACCTTACTATGAATGCCAAAATTCAAAACACAAAATTCCAAATATTGCAGTAAACTTTAAACTTTATGAAAAAAATGGTTGATGTATACATATTGAACATGTACTAATACATATGAATTTTGTGTTCATTAGAAATGAAGTACATAAAGTTAGCATGTTGAATAAAAAAGATAAAAGTGACTTATTTTCACGTCTTCTTACACAGTTGCTTCATTTATAACTTATTTTTGTGTGCAAATATGACTGAGAACTTTTGTATTTGTACTTCAAGCTCAACTCTTAAAATGTAAACATGTTTATATATGTAACAATATTAATTCAAAGAAAAAAGGTCATAAATATGAGGAGTAGAGGTGACATAAGAGTTGTTGGCAGGGGTAGAGGTAGGGTTGAAACAATATAGATATAGTACTCATGTATGAAATCTCCAAAATTTAAAACATTTAAACATATTTCTTATATATCCTTCTTTTCAACTTGTCAATATTCTGGTCCAATACATCTCTGACTTATTTCCCATGCACAATTGGTGAGCCTGCTTCAGTTTTAGCAATTTTCATTTGTTCATATTCATTAAGACAATTACATCAGTGTGAGATAAAGTATAGTTATGTCCATAGAGTGAGCAAGTAATGAAACTAGAAGACATCAAAGTATTTTGCTTTTTCTAATATTCAAGATGACATGGTGAGAATTGTTTTACTCTATGATTTTGACTAACTTGGTATTAAGGTAGCCTCTTAGAAATGTATACTGTCAAAAAAAAGAGCGCACAGAAGTCAATTTTAAGTATTGTGTATTCAGTACAATAATAATTAAATTAGAATGCATTATTAATAAGTAGTTTAGTTATAGAAATTTTATCTAACTCACATAGTGTAAAGGGCCGATGGCACAATTGCAGCTTTCGCCATTACAAGATGGCGCTGACATCCTGTGTCTGCTACTGGTAAACAAGTGAGCTGAGCATGTGCGAGTGGTAAGGGCGCCAGTGCAGCGTTTGCCATTACAAGATGGCACTGGCATCGTGTGCCCCTGCTTTGTAAACAAGCTATGTGCGCATGCGCTGAGGTAAAGTGCGCGCCAAGTCACGGCCCAGCCCGGTGCGCCATCTAGGGCAATGAGCTAGCAGCCAATCAGTCTGGACATGCCACTCTGGGGCGTATATAAGCGCCAGTTCCTTGGAGCTCGGAGTCTTCCTCATTTCATGGTAATAAAGCTTGCTGCAGAAGGATCCTGTGTGCCCGCTTGCGTTCTTGCTGGCGAGACGACTGCACAGGTTACAACATAGAGGAAAAGGAGGCATTAAGAAAGAGAGCTAAGGGGCTGGAGAGATGGCTCAGTGGTTTAAAAGTACCAACTGCTCTTCCAAAGCTCCTGAGTTCAATTCCCAGGAACTACATGGTGGCTCACAACCATCTGTAATGGGATCTGATGCCCTCTTCTGGTGTATCTGAAGACAGTGACAGTGTACTCACATAAATAAATTAAATAAACTTTAAAAAAAGAGAGAACTAAAAGGTAAAGATAAAGTGGGTTGGATTATGATACTTAAGCTCTTTCATCTTCCCACCAACTTAGCCAGAATTAAAAGATTTGCATTTCTTTTGAAATTTCTGACAACTGGACTACCCCCCTTTTTGCCATGTGTTTATAAGTGTAAACCACCTATCAGGCTATAATTTATGGCCACTAAAAGAATGTCAACAGAAACTTTAATTGTACTCACAGTTAATGTTATTTTCTTACTCTAGATTCTAAGTCCTGCTAGCTTTCTGACTCCAGTACACTTTGTAATTTAAAATACTTCATAACTTTTAGTAGCAAAATTGATAGATGTGGTTTTGCTGTACACCTGTACTACAGAGCCATAATGTGTGAATTACACAAATTAGGGTAGCCTAGTTTTTTTGTGGGGAGTGGAATTGGTAATAATGCATGTGAACACCTAGGTGTATTGTGACTTATAACTGATAAACAAAATTAGAGACAAGAATATCTGAATATTTATTTTCTTTCCGTATCTCTGTACAATTTATTATTATTATTATCATTGCTAAATATACTTAGTGTGTGTGTAAATGTGGGTATGCGTACATGAGTGAACGTGCCAAAAGAGGACAGGGGTTGCCCCTGGAGTTACAGTTACAGATGGTTTGAGCTGCTTAATATAGGTGCTGGAAATTGAACTCATGTCCTGTGAAACAGCGGCACATGTGCTTAACCATTTCCTTAAGTAGCACTAAACTTCTATGTTAAATACAGAATCTATTCCAGGATATAGGAGTTATCTAAATGGGTTGTATCTTTCAAGTTGATTTGCCAAAATCTTTTATAGACAAATATAATTTCCTACAGACTATTGCAAGATGTCATGATTTACATTTATTGAAGGTACAACATGTTTTAGCTGTCATTTTGTTTAATAGAAGTGTTTTATATGCCATTTTGTTTAATATTCACAGTAACTTGGCAAATAAGTCATTATTGCTATTTTATAGATGAAGCATCTGAGGTGCAGGGAGCATTACTAGTAACACAGCTAAGGGCAGGGATGTTAAACAGCAGCAAAATATGTATATCTTTAATGCAAGTGCTTTGTGTGTTTAGATTTAGCATACAATAATTAACTATATAGGCAACTGAATATTCAGTGATTGTGAATAATTTTTGCATTAATATTATCTCTTCATGGTATTCTCTATAAACATCATTTGTAATATAAATGAGTTTTTTATGGTGAAAAGAATATGGCAGCATTGTGGAAATATAGATTTCATCTTGAAATTCTCAGAATCTTTAAACTATAATTTGATATTTTCTGATGAAGAACAAATGCATTGTTGTATAATAGAATCCCTTGTTAAAATTCCTGCATCCACTTTAAGTAACCAATAAGCACTTGGTTCATTTGCATTATCACTTTCAAACAAACAAACAATTCCTCAGGGTTGAGGTAATAGTCAATAATACATATTCATGAAAAACTATTCAATTCCCAGAATCCATATAAAAGAGTAAGGAGTGATGGTATATTTTGTCATCCCTGAGCTGGACAGGACAAGTCCATTTCCTAAAACGATATCTGATGCCTCTGAATGAAGGTTGTCTTGTAGCCTCCACACACAGGGAAAAACATAGCTATATACCAGCACATACTCTTGAACAAACTGGCAACATTGTGAACAAGCACTTCCCCACAGAAACATATATACAAAAAAAGGTAAATGACCATGAATGCTGTATTTCCGTTAGAGAGAAAACATATTATAACAAGGGAGTGACTTCTCCGTTTTGTTGGAGCATGTTTTAAAATTGTATGTTCCACTGAGACCAGAGAGTTCTGTTGTTAGAGGCATTACACAATTTTCTGTTTTCTTCTTTTCTAGGACTACAACAGATAGATAGATTCTAAACTCCATCAAAAGCAGTTGAGATGACAGACTTTGATTTTGCCACTAGAACACAAAGTAGCCTGTATGCATGTCATCTGTATTCCTGAAGTTCTTCATTCCTGGTTCTTATGACTCGGTAACTTATAAAGGCAGGCATATTAGAATAACACCTGACATCTCAATTGATACTCTAACTAGAATTGACCTGGGCAAAAGTACAAACTCTAAAAGGTCACAGATACCATTCCTGACTCCTATTCCCAGCAAAATTTTCAATCAACATGAATGAAGAAAGAAAGACATTACACGATAAAACCAAATGTTAAGCAACGTTTATCTATAAATCTATCCTATAGAAGGTACTAGAAGGATAACTCAAACCTTAGGATGTTAATGACACCACCAAAATGCAACGAGAAATTAATCCCAGTCCAGCAAATCAAAAGAATAGAAACATACACACACACACACACACACACATGCACACACATACACACACACAAAACCACACATGCACACACATACACACACACAAAACCACGTGTTTGCATGTGCTACAACTGCCACCACCACCCCTACCACCATCAAAAAAAAAAGAATCAAGAAATTTTGCTCATTGATATCTCTAATCATCAATGGCCTCAATTCCCCAACATGAAGATACAGACTTAAAAAATGGATGCAAACACAGTGTCCACACTTCTGCTACATCCAAGAAACATATGGATAGATATTAAGGATAGACAACACCTAGAATAAAAGGATGGCGATATTCCAAGCAAATGGACCAAGAAGAAAGATGATGCAGCCAAAATGAATCAGATGAAACAAGGAAGGAAACCACATACTCATCAAAGGAAAAATTCACCAAGAATGCATTTCAATTTTTAACATTGACCCACGAGAAGTGGCACTATTAGGACATATGGTCTTTTTCGGAGGAAGTGTGATACTATGTAAGCGGGGTTTGATGTCTTATGCTTAGGCTACACTCTGAGGAATGAGAGTCTCCTCACTGCCCTAAGGACAGACTGATGGTACAATTATATTTTTCCTTCTTATGGTCCTCCTGCACATCCAAAATTATGGTGTACATTCACTAAACTATTCTTGCTTAACTGATGTTGGTATACATATGGTTTGTGTGACAAACAAACACCCAGATTCCAACAGACAGATCTCCCTAGAAAAGGGAAATATAATATGTTGGGCCATGGAAGGGCTGTCATTGGCCTGGAACCCTGAGATTGCAGGTATTTGGCCACGCCTCCAAAACCCAGGTCCCTGACCCTCAGTCTCCATTCAACCTAAAACATAAGACACAGGTAAGGGGTGTGCCTAAGAGCCCTCTGCCTTGAGATATGCATATTAATGAGGCCGGGGGACATAAGTAATTAAGTCTCCTCCCTAGTCCAGCCCCTTTACAATAAAAGGGAACTCCTTCTGGCTTTTGGGGGGGGGGGAGACGCACCATATTCACCATTCTCATCAATGAAACTACTTCATGGAAGCTCAGTCGCGTATCTTCTTTGGCCTACTTCTACTCTGCTACCACCTTGACCATGTGGGTACTACAGCACGCTGGGCGGGAAATGCTCCAAACCCAGGCCTCCACTTCCGGCCCTGCCTCGGCTGCCACCTCCCACGCTCGAGACCCAGCCGCATCACGGGCCTCCTCCGCCGCCATGCGAGAGGCCTGGGGCCGGGACCCCGTCCACGTTTTGTCCCACAATAATAGATTGTTATTGTTAGATGTAGGAGTCTAGAACAGGAGGAAAGGTCGAAGAGGAAGATGACAGAGGGAATATGGTGAATGCTAAAATTAAGGGTTATATTAGGAGCAATGTGTAGACCTAACATAGTAGATGATTCTTAAAAATACATACAAACATATGTATAAATGAAATTATCAAATAAAGAGGGTGTCAGAGTCACCATAAACATTTCATGCCACAAAATAGAGCTTCTAGTATTGGGATTGTGCTATACCTAATGGAGTTACTGGCCAAAGTGGTTCCATGAGAATCCCCAAACAACCAAGGCTGTTGTCAAAACTATAGATTGCTGTCCACAAACTGAAAACATGGCTCCATTGCTGAAGATAATACCTACAAAACTCATTGATTATGAAGTCAAGTTGGTGTCTTCATACAGTTTTCACCACATGTACTAGCATTTTTGGTATAGGTATGTTCTTTGAATGCTATGAAAGGATAAAATTAAACACCATATGAGCCACAAACCTTTTGAACTACAATAGTGTCCTGCCGTGTTTGCACAAACCTTTTGAAAGTAAGCAGCCAATATCCAGTTTGATTTAAGGCCTATTGCACTAGATGCAACCCATACCAAGTAGTAGTTGTGTGACCCAGAAGCTGAAGTTAGATAGCTCAGAAAACTGGAGCAAAACTCTTTACTACTGGTCTTAAAAAAAAAAAAAAAAGAAAGAAAGAAAGAAAAAAATAACTCCTAATGACATTCTACTATAGTCATAGATTAGTGCATTGCTCAGCCAACATCATAAAGGATTCCACCTGCAACAGATTAGAACCAATGTAGAAACCCACAGTGACACAGTAGGTTTCTACTGTTTGACTAGGAAAGAGTGAGAGACCTTGGAACCCTCACCCCTAAATGTGATGCCTCCATCAATTCCCTCTTTTCAGGGCTCAGGGTTCCCAGTGGAAGAGGAGACTGAAAGACTCTTAAGAGTGGGGATGAAAGACATCAAGGAAAAAGGCTCCCTAAATCAACATGACTGATGCACATATGAATCACAGATAATGAAGTAACATATACAGGGCCTGTACTTGCTGTAGTCCTAGAACTGAAAGGAGATGTGAGACTCATACCCTAATCCGTAGCCCAGAAGCAATCTCTAATTGATAACAACCTGCAAATGAAAATTTTGTTTCCTCCAAGAAAGTCTCTCTAAAGATATGCAACATGCCTAACAGTAGATAGCTAAGAGACAACAAATTCATTGGCATCTTTGGAGTTTTTTTTTTTTTTTTGTGTGTGTGTGTGTGTGTGTGTGTGTGTGTGTCATAATGCCATGTCAGGGCTTTACATATTTTTACTGTATTATTTTCATTTTATTTATTCATAAATATTCTTTTGGCATATATTATGGTTTCCAGTTTAGTGTTTTTATGGGATTCCTCTGTGTGTGAATGAGTGAGTCCATTTCTTATGCCTTCTTTTTAGACTATTAGACCATTTTTCTTCTTTTTTTCTGTTCTTATGTGTTACTTTTCATTTTATCTTATATTTTATTATGTTTTTATTATATGCCTTACAAAGCTACTTGCTTCTGTAAGAAAGACAGAAAAGGGATGGATACAGATGGGAGGGGAGGTAGAGAGGAACTGGGAGAAGCAGAGGTAGGAATGTTGTAATCAAGATGTTTTATGTGAGAAAAAATAATCAATTTTCAATTAAAGGTGGAAAGAAAAAAGAAACACCATTGAACAAAAATAAGATGTTTTACTATGTCTCTTAGAGATAAAATTGAATTTATCATGCTGGGAGAATTATCCTGCTTTTTGTTTTCCAATGCAGTGGTCAGCCATGAAATTATTCATACACAACAATAATGGAAATAGCAGGTTTCATCTATAGATTTTTGTGAGTATACCTATATATATGTATGTATATAATAATAATTATCAAAGATGAAGAGTCTAACCATTTGCTTGTGTGGGGGTATCATGAGATTGATTTGAAGGAGAGTTGGGAGGGTCTGAATGGAGGATATGGGGAATGGAAAATGATTATATTCTATTTCAATTAAAAGCAAAAGTAAAAATAAATTAGTTAAATTAGAAAGCCTTGATATGTGGTCATGTTATTATTTTTTGTAATATAATTACATTTTTTCAACTCTTACATTTTTTGTGTAAAACATTTTAGGCAAATGGATGACACTATGTATTTTATAAAATATAATTGTGATTGCTATTCCTGGTTCTCAACTTGACTACATCTGGAATGAACTATAATCCAGAAATGGAGGACATATCTGTGATCCAGCTCTTAGGCCCAGGCAAGGTAGTAGTTTCCCTTAATCCCAGGAGACAAAAGCAAGCAGAGCTCCAAGTTTAAGCCCAGCCTGGAACAGAGTTCCATATCTAGGCATGGTGGTAAATACCGTTAATCTGGGCCATACCTTCTGATGGAAGTCTACATAAGGACAATGGAAAAAGGAAGTGTTCATTCTTCATCTGCTTACACTTACTTGCCAGGACATCTGTTGGAACCTACTTCTTCAGGATTCAGCTTATACAGAAGACTATCTGAAACACCCAGCCTAGAGGGACTGAGCAACTACTAGATTGTTGGACTTCCCATTCACAGCTGCCCATTGTTGGGTTCATTGGACTGCGGACTGTATGTCATTTCAATAATTTCCCTTAAGATATAGAGACATTCCATACATTCTGTGACTCTTCAGAACTCTGACTAATACAATAATGAACCTTTAAAAAGCTCACTTTTGATATTTCATTGATTCTTTAATATTTAGACCTGAAAATAGTTCCTAGAAACTCATGTGTCATTGAAGAATTATTTCCCCTTTCTTCTTTTGTCTCATAGCAAAAGGCTCACAACATAGCTAAGGATTCCTTGAACTGCATTGGCTTTTTATTCCCTCCAAATTTGCTCTATTTTCTAAATGAGAAACACTTAGTTGCCATGACTACAAAATTTATATAAATAGGTCTGTTGAGCACCTGGTTTACTCTAGCATTTGCTAATAAACATCAAATGAATAACAAAAGTAATAATAATCATGAAATTATACTGAAAAGAATATATGTATATTATATTTATACACACATATAATATATTACAAAAGCTACACAAATGAAGGATGTACATTTTGATTTTAAAGCATGTTTACATCATATTTACATTTGATCATTAAATCTATACCTGTGAGAGCTGTCTCATTTTTGTCTGTTATCTTTAGACTGTCATGAGGAAGAATGATATGATTATCCTTGAAAGCAACTTAAGTTACACATTTAAAGCCATGGGTATTGATAATTTTCAGAGCAATAAGTCCATGAACTATTACAAAATGAAACATTATTATTATTTCATAAAATATGCACTACATTTATTGTAAGACAAATTTTATTTTAATTCAAAACTAAAACCTAATAAATAAATAAATTTCAAACTGTTATTGAAAGGAAAGGAAATCCATTTCAAATCATTAGCCTATAGTTCAGCATCTCAAATTCTATAAGTAATATTAGTGTGATTAACATCAGTAGCCATCAAGATACCAATATAAGATATAGCATTTTGTCTTAGTTTTCATTTGTCTATCTCAGGAAATTTTGACCTATAAAGAGATAGATTGTTCAGTCCTATGTACACTTTCTAAATACTTGTATCAGTTGACAGATGGACATAATAATGAAAATCTGCAGTCAATTAGATTCAAGGCAAAATGATCCTATATCTCCAGAGGGCAGTCGAGGCCTAGTGTCTCTTCTTTTTATTTGGAAGGTCACTAGATCATCATGGAATTATAATCCTGTAACTAAAATCTGATTTAAAATTGAGTTCTAATTAGAGTTAGATAGATTTAACTGAACTAGAAAAATTATAACAAAGAAGTTGCAGGAACAATTACAACACTTATAATGATTACTTATGAAGATAACAGAATATTTACAACTTTATTACTTAGCATTGTGAAACTAAGTTATGACTATAACTGAAAACCTCATCCTTTCAGACACATAAGACTACAAGGCTTTTATGGGTTTGTAAGCTTACAAAATGTTTCTCTGTTTCCTCCTCTACCCTTACATGGTGTGTTATAACCTTATATATCAAGAACAACAATAACAAAACTCCACTTCTTTTAGGATGCTTTCTTTAAGAGAAGAATTCAAGTGTTTAGTCACAGTGACAAGATGTACCAATCACATGAAAATGGTACTGAAAAGTGAAGTCACTGCTACTAAAGACCCATTCATATGGTTTATGGGCTTTGGAATTAGTTTATGAGAGAAATGTGGAATAGATGGAACCGTAGGCCTTGAAAACCTTAGAAAGCTGTAAGCAGAGCTTAATGGGCTATTTTGGGAGGTGCAGGTGCCATAGACGGCCATTATTCTGAGAAACATGTAAAGAGAAGAGAGCTCATAAATTTCAGTTGGATTATGTGTCCTATTGGACTAAAGGCTGTTCATGCCATATTCTGGCAAAGAATTCTACTCTGTTTTGGCTCATGCTCTGAAAAACTGAGTAAGAATGAGTTCAACAGTAATGGACTAATAGATATTGTTGAGCATAATTCAAGATAGCATAATGTCCAGGATACAGCAAGCTTACTGTTCTTTGAGTGATTAGTCAGATGTACAGTGACAAAAAGATCAGGCAGTAGAACAAAAGATATGAAAAACATATTGTTCGAGAGGAAGGGACTGTGAAAAGATAAAGTGGTAGACATGGCAGGCAAAGTACTGTCAAGGTTGCTGTAATTGTGACAGATTGATGCCATCATGAGAAAATACCGGGGATGGTGGTGACACACACTTATAGTCCAGCATTTGAGAGGCTGAAGACTGAGAATTATCAGACTCCAAAGCTGATTTTGGTTATCTAGTGAATACCAAGCCTGGTAGGACTACATATATAAACCCAGAGAAGACCTGACCTGTCAAGGTTACAGATTTTAGAATGCAAATAATTTGAAAGGACCATCACATGGAAATGAAAGTGCAGTAACTTTTCTGTGCTTTAGAATCAGCTTCCAGGGAAGCAGAATCTAAGTATAGCTGAAAAAATACTACAGCTTTGGTAAAAGTTAACCAGAGTACAAAATGATCAAGCACCAGAATATGATACTGGATCTGATATCATTCAAATGAAAAGAGTAAAGTGTCATGGAAGCTGATACCTAGGTTCTAGGAAGCAACTGAGGCCAGGTAATGTACAGCCGGGGCTCTTTTTCCTACAGTGGTATTTTTTCCTCCCTTTGCATTCAAACAAAATTTATTATCTTTTTTGGCATTGCAATCGATAATCATCCTTCATTTTGATGAAGGTTAAGATGAACTTCTAACTTTTCCCCTTTAATTAAAAATTTTTCTGAAAAATAAAGAAAAGTTACAGCTTAATGATTCTGCTTTTTCATGAGCATTCTTAGGAGTCCAAAGAAGTATGCAGGAGAACTGCTTGCATCTTTCTCAGAAGAGCAAAAAAAAAAAAAAAAAAAAAAAAATGAGACTTAAATTTTGCATCTTGCTTATGCATGTGAATGTGTGTGCTCATGTGTATATGTTTGTATATGCACATATGTGTGTGGATGGTACACTTCAGCTGTAAAAGTTCAATAGTCATCCACTTTGCTTTTTGAGACAAGATCTCATTGACCCAGAGCTTGCCAATTGATTGAGGCTAGTTACTAGGGAACCATGGGGATCCCCCTATCCTTACCTCCCCTGTGGTAGGGACTATAAGTACATGCCACTATGTCTGGATTTTGCATGGTTCTGGGATTGAAATCATATCCCAGAGTACATGCTTTTTGGCAAATTATTTACTCACTGAGCTGTCTCCCCAACCTCCAAAATACATTTCAATGAGTGATAGATAAATATGATGTTTATATACTCAAATATTGCATAATGCTAAAAGTAATAAAAAGATAACATGCTGTCTATTTTTTAATGTCAGTTTGACACAGCTAAAGTTTTCTGAAAGGAGAAAACCTCAACTGAGAAATGCCTCCATAAGTTTCGTTATAGGGCATTTTCTGTTTTCCTTTTTAAATCTTTATCAAATTATTTTACTTATTTACATCCAAAAGTTGCACCTTTTCCCAGCCACCCTCCCCGAGTACTTCAGTCCCTTCCCTCTATCCACGTCTGAAAGGGTGCTCCCCCATCCACCTGCCTACCCCACCTCACCCCCATTAGCATCCTATAGGGTATTTTTCACAATGATATTTTTTAAAGGGCCATTTCATAAAGCTCTAAAGGTAAAACCCGAGTTACAATGGAGAGCTCAGGATATTAGAAACACCAGAAATATAGAGCACTCACCATGAAAACCTACAGGTATAGAATAGACCTGATCCAAAGGAAAGGTCATATATGCTGCAGCCTGCAGAATTTGATCCGGAAGACTGTGCACATCTTTGGAAGCCCAAATGATTCCAATAAGCTCTAGATATGAGACCTGAAAGTGAGGTTTGGGGGTTTGCCCCCCTTTGTTTCAGTCTCCTGATGAACCAATCTTTCCTTTGCATATCCATTTCCTCCCCTCCTCTTTTTTTTTTTTTTTGCATGGGAATTTTTATACCATTGAATGTGTGACTTTTAAAGGTGCAAATCCAAGTTGGCAGGTTGTAATATTTTAAGATCTGAGAGCTTTTTGGGCTACCTACCCTGCTAGTTCACCCTAGGCAGTCTACAATGGAAATGGAAGTTGTAGCTTCTCCAACTGTTGTATGTTTCTTTTCCTCTTCATGTTTGTTGTGGGAAAACACCAAAGGGCTACTGAATGATTTGAATGAATGATCACTTCCTGAGCCACCTCCTGGGCAAAATATTCTACTAAAAGTTTTGATAATAATGTGACCTTTATTTTACCATTTAATTTACTATTATTGAATAGCATGTGCTGTGATTAAATAAAAATGCTTCTAATGCAAGTGTAATGATTGTTTTCAACAAGAGCTGGACATCACATCGGCTCTCAATTTAATATACTGCTATAACACATGATAGCAAGCAATATTTCATTTGTTCATTATTTGTTACACATAACAATTTTCTTCAACACATGATCACACAATCAAAACTATGAATTAAATTGACGCAGTGTAGACCTGTTACAGAGGTAACCAGATAATGGGCAATGTAACCACTCACTCCATTATGTAGTTTTTCCAGGATTATATTTCAAGTTCAGCAAGAAAGAAATTCCCTGAAACTAATAAGAAATCTCACCACTGGAATGTACTACTTTGTTATTTGTCCAAGAATCAAAACTCCAGTTTCATATAATGTAATATAAAATGGCACAAGATTGACATCAATTTTTTTGCAATACAAGGCAATAACTATAGAGAAAAATTATAAAAAAACAGAAATAAGAATATTAAATATGAACTCAATAACCAGCTATTCTCAACTAGCAATATTAAAAGTTTGCCAGAAAAACATTGTAACTTCTGGTACGAAATGTATGTGGCTTCTAGAGACTTCTTTTTCTTCTAGGAATTCAGTTAAAATGCAACTCATGGGACAGTCTTCGTTTGAAGTTTACTCACTGATAGTCTTTCAAGTAACCATTGGAAATTCTACTAATTGTAATACCAAAGCACATATCTTTTCTTTCAACATGCTTAATGTTTGGATTAGTTCAGAGGTTTATGTTTAAAAACAGAGCTGATATCTGTGCAGGAATTCCAACAGGTTGTAATTGAGCTAAGTTTATTCCTTTTTGTTGCATTTCTTACAGAAACTATTCTCATTGTCTTAATTACTTATCTCTTTGGCAGAAACAGAAGTCATGCCTGGCATCACACAATTTAGTGTTCAAAATTACTTTATTACTCCCCACCACTGCAGATTAACAACAGTTTTAAGAAGTCTGTATTCATTTTCTGTGCACTTAAAATGGTATCAAAATAGAAATGCAGTCATATTTTATTGTAAATCAATTTTGTCCAAGTTTAGTGAATAAAATATGAGGTGTATTTTGCAATAATTTCTGTTCATGGAACTGTGCATAGATTTAATGCATTAGTGATTATTTCAGAGTCACCAGTAATGTCCTGGTGTACTTTAGAGAAAGAAATCAAACCCTTTCCTTTGGTGTCAATTAAGCAAGGGCAAGCCCAGATTTGAATTCTCTACTCACCCTGTACCTGCATGAAGTCTGCTGTCTTGTGAATTTGTAGCTTTGTCTGTACCTGTCCCTTTGTGTCTCTGTGTCTATGTCTGCCTATGTGAGGTTGTATGTCTATGCCTAACAAAAGGCTCTATCTTTTATTGAACAACACAGGAACAACCAAAAAGGAACAATTGAATAATATTTTATAGAAATATTTAATAGCTTTATGGTGGATTAAGTCACTGACCCAGATAACTAGCAGTAATACAAACATATTTTTTATTCAAATAATATCCATATGTTGCAGTAGATATTCATTTTCTAAGACTGCTTTTAACCTATTTGTTGTTTCCAGAAAATGATACACATACAAGCACACATACATTACCCTCAATCAGGGGCATGGAAAAGTAAATAATTTGATATTATGGCTGTTTACTAGTTCAGGTTGTAAAGAAATTATTACATGAGAAATCCAAGACAAGTGAAGTTTGTTATTACATTGCTTTTTCAAAGATTTATTTATTTATTTTATGTATATGAATACACTATAGCTCTCTTCAGACACACCAGAAGAGAGGATCAGATCACATATAAAGATGGTTGTGAGCCACCATGTGGTTGCTGTGATAGAACTCAGGACCTCTGGAAGAGAAGTCAGTGCTCTTAACTGCTGAGCCATCTCTCCAGCCCTTACATTTTTCCCTTATAGACAGGTTAAACAAATTGAGTAAATATATAGTTGGATACCAGCCTCATATGTTAATTGATGGTAAGTTATTGATTCTGAATTTAAGATATATTTTTATCATAATGTATTGGCACAGATTTATAATTACTGAAATTGTGCTGTTATTTAACTGTCTAGATATCATTTACCAATCAGAACTCTAAGACGAAGATTAGATTCCTTTTCTAAATTGGGATTATCTTTACTAGCATTTAACATTTGGGGTTCTGTCATTTTCTTCATCCATCAATGAACAAATAGGGTCTCATCACTTATAACAGAGTAAGGCTAGCTAATCATAATAATTACTTGTTGGAGAACCAACATAGTTACAGAAAGACAAATGCAAACCAAACATATTCCAAATTAAACAATTCTGTATATTTATATTAAGTTTAACAATTAGGGAGATATGATGCATACATAGGTGGGTGAACACTGCAGCACTCATGTATTGTATATTGCTATGTAGTAAAATCTATATCATTTTTACTTTTTATGTTCTGCTTTCTTTTTGATGTTAAAATCATTCTAGTTCTGCCATTTTCTACAATACACTTTTTGGTCTTTATTTATCCATTTAAAACTTATTTCAAATGCATAAAGTGCTTTAAAAACAAACAAGTACAAAACAGCCCAACAGTCGAATTTCAAATTCTGGCTAGTATTTGAAAAAAAAAAAAAAAAAACTTTCTTCCAAGAAGATGCTCAAATTATAAGCAAAGGGTAAATAAAAGCCACCATTATAAAATCTTCCAAAATAGTTCTACCTCAAGACCTAGGTATACCATTCCTGGCATATACTCAAAAGATGTTCCATCATACCACAAGGAAACATACTCTACCATGTTCAAAGCTGCCTGTAATAGCCAGAAGCTGGAAACAACCCAGATGTCCCTCAACCAAAGAATGGATACAGAAACCTGGTTCGTCTACACAATGGAATACTACTCAGCTCAGCTACTAAAACCAAGGACATTCCCCCAAAACCCAGAGGAGGCTGGACTCCAGGAGCTCTAACACACTCAGGAAAATAGGATAATAGAATCATAGGGTCTCAGGAACCTGGGCACACCAGGATTTCAGAATCCCAGAAGCAGCCTGACTCCCAGGAGCTATCATAACCAAGATCTCAGGAAAACAGGATCATAGACAGCTGGAATGTGAAGAGTTCTGACAAAACCAAGATAACAGGACAGAGAGGCTCTGGTCAGAGACAGTGAGTGAAGGTAGCATTAGAGATAACTAGATGGTGAAAGGTAAACATAAGAAGATAAGCAACAGAGACCAAGGTTACTTTGCATCATCAGAACATAGTCCTCCCACCATAGCAAGTCCTGGAAAAACAAGATTCAGATTTAAAATCACTTCTCATGATGATGATAGAGGACTTTAAGAAGGATATAAATAACTTCCTCAAAGAAATACAGGAAAACACAAGTAAGCAGGTAGAAGAAGACCTTAAAGAGGAGACACAAAAATCCCTTAAAGAATTACAAGAAAATACACAAACAAATAGGTGAAAAAAATTGAACAAAACCATACAGGATATAAAAATGGAAGTAGAAACAATAAAGAAATCACAAAGGGAGACTACCCAGGAGATAGAAAACGTAGGAAGGCAATCAGGAGTCATGAATGCAAGCATCACCAACAGAATACAACTGATAGAAGAGAGAATCTCATGTGCAGAAGATACCATAGAAAACATTGACACAACTGTCAAAGAATATACAAATGTAGAAAACACCTAACCCAAAACATCCAGGAAATACAGGACACAATTTTGAAGACCAAACCTAAGGATAATATGTATAGAAGAAAGCAATGATTCCCAACTTAAAGGGCCAGTAAATATCTTGAACAAAATTTTAGAAGAAAACTTCCCTAACCTAAAGAAAGAGATGCCTGTGAACATATAAGAAGCCTACAGAACTCCAAATAGACTAGATCAGAAAAGAAATTCCCTCTGGCATATAATAATCAAAACACCAAAATGAACAAAACAAAGAAAAGAATATTAAAAGCAGTAAGGGAAAAAGGTCAAGTAACATATAAAGGCAGACGTATCAGAATTACACCAGACTTCTCACCAGAGTCTATAAAAGCCAGAAGATCCTGGACAGATGTCATACAGACTCTAAGAGAACACATATGACAGCCAAGGCTACTATACCCAGCAAAAGTCTCAATTAACATAGATGGAGAAACCAAGATATTCCATGACAAAACCAAATTTATATAATATCTTTCCACAAATCCAGCCCTACAAAGGATAATAGAGGGAAACCTCCAACGCAAGGAGGGAAATTATAACCTAGAAAAAGCAAGAAATAATCTTCCAACAAACCCAATAGAATATAGTCACACAAACATAACTCCACCTCTAATAAAAAAAAAAAACAGGAAATAACAATCAAGTTTACTTAATATCTCTTATCATCAATGGAATGAATTCCCCAATAAAAAGAATTAGACTAATGGACTGAATAGCTAAACAGGACCCAACATTTTGCTGTATACAGGAAATACACCTCAGTGACAAAGAAAGACACAACCTCACAATAAAATGCTGGAAACAATTTTCCAAGCTAATGGTCCATAGAAACAAAAGTAGCCATTCTGATATCAAATAAAATCCACTTTTAACCAAAAAGTTATCAAGAAAGATAAGGATGGACACTTCATATTGTCAAAGGAAAAATCAGTCAAGATGAAATCTCAATTCTGAACATCGATTCTCCAAATGCAAGAGCACCCACATTCATAAAAGAAATTTTATTAAAGATCAAAGCACATATTGTACCTCACACAATAATAATGGGAGACATCAAAACGTACAAAAGCCTATACTCAACAACACTGGAAATTCTGGATGAAATGGACAATTTCCTGGACAGTTACCAGTACCAAAGTTAAATCAGGATCAGATAAACCAGCAGCATTCAGATAACAGCATTCATTAAAAGTTTCCCCAGCAAAAAAATGCCCAGTACCAGATGGTTTCAGTGCAGAATTCTATCAGATCTTCCAAGAAGATCTAATAAAAATTCTCTATAAATTATTCACAAAATAGGAACGAAAGGAACACTACCCAATTTGTTCTATGAAGCCTCAATTATGCTCATACCTAAAATACACAAAGACCCAACAATGAAAGAGAACTTCAGACCAATCTCCCTTATGAATATCGATTAAAAACTACTCAATAAAACTCTCATGAACCAAATCCAAGAACACATCAAAACAATCACCTGCCACGATCAAGTAGGCTTTATCCCAGGAATGCAGGGATGATTCAATATTTGGAAATCTATCAAGGTAATGCACTATATAAACAAACTCAAAGAAAAAAATCCACATGATTATTCTCACTAGACCCTGAAAAAGCATTTGATAAAATTCAACACCACTTCATGGTAAAGTCTTGGAAATATAAGGAATTCAAGACCATCCCTAAACATAGTAAAAGCAATATACAGCAAACCAGTAGCCACCATCAAACTAAATGGAGAGAAACTTGAAGCAATCCCACTAAAATCAGGGATAAGACAAGGCTGCCCACTCTCACCTTACCTATTCAATATAGTATTTGAAGTCCTAGCCAGAACAGTTAGACAACAAAGGAGATCAAAAGGACACAAATTTGAAAAGAAGAAATCAAAATATCACTATTTTCAGATGATATTATAGTATACTCAAGTGACTCCACAACTTCCACCAAAGAACTCCTAAACCTGATAAACAACTTTATCAAAGTGGCTAGATATAAAATAAACTCAGACAAACAAATCAGTAGCCTTCCTCTACTTAAAGGATAAACTGGCTGAGAAAGAAATTAGGGAAATGGCCCCCCTCACAATAGTCACCAATAATATAAAATACTTTGGTGTGAATCTAATCAAGCAAGTGACAGATCTGTACAACAAGAACTTCAAGTCCCTGAAAAAAGAAATCGAAGAAGATCTCAGAAGATGGAAAGATCTCCCATGCTCATGGATTGGAAGGATTAATATAGTAAAAATGGCCATCTTGTCAAAAGCAATCTACATATTCAGTGCAATCCCCATCAAAATAACTGTATAGAACATCAATGGCTTAAGCTCTAAGAGAAAGAATTAACAAACGGGACCTCATAAAATAGCAAAGCTTCTGTAAGGCAAAGGTCACTGTCAATAAGACAAAATGGCAACTAATAGATGGGGAAATGGTCTTTACCAATCCTACTTCTGGTAGAGGGCTAATATCGAAAATATACAAAGAAATCATGAAATTAGACTCCAGACAATCAAATATCCCTATTAAAAAGGGGATACAGAGCTCAACAAAGAATTTTTCATCTGAGGAATATCAAATGGTCGAAAAGCACTTAAAGAAATGTTCAACATCTTTCATCAGGGAAATGCAAATCAAAACAATCCTGAGATTTTCCATCACACAAGTCAGAATGACTAATATTAAAATCTCACTTGATAGCAGATGCTGGCAAGGATGTAGAGAAAGAGGAATACTCTTCCATTGTTGGTGGGATTGTAAGCTGTACAACAACTCTGGAAAGCAGTCTGGTGGTTCCTCAGAAAATTGGACATATTATATCTTGAGGATCCAAGGATATCACTCCTGGACATATACCTAAAAGGTGCTTCAACATATTACAAGAACACATGCTCAGCTATGTTCATAGCATCCATATTTATAATATCTAGAACCTGGAAACAACCCAAATGTCCTTCAACAGAGGAATGGATATAGAAAATGTGGTACATTTACACAACGGAGTACCATTCAACTATTTTAAAACAATGAATTCATGAAATTCTTAGGCAAATGATGGAACTAGAAACTATCATCCTGAGTGAAGCAACGCAATCACAAAAGAACATACATGGTATGCACTCATTGATAAGTGGATATTACCCAAAAGCTCACAATACCCAAGACATAATTCACAGACCACATGAAGCCCAAGAGGGGAAAAAATACCTCAGTGTGGGTGCTTAGGTCCTTCTTAGAAGGAGTAAAAAAAATACTCGCAGGAGCAAATATGGAGACAATGTTTGAAACAGAGACTGGAGGAAGGACTGTCCAGAGAGTGCCCCATCTGGGGATCCATCCCATGTGCAATCACTATATGCAAACACTGTTGTATATTCATGCTATCAGGAGCCTGATATACCTGTCTCCTGAGACGTTCTGCCAGAGCCTGATATATACAGTGGTGGACCTTTACAGCTAACCATGGATCTGATCACAGGGTCCCCAATGGAGGAGTTAGAGAGAAGACTGAAGGAGTTGAAGGGCCTAGCAGCCCCATGGGGAAAGTGACAATACTAACGAACCAGAGCTCCTAGAGTCTAAAGAGCTAACCTGGGAACATACATGGAGGGACCCATGGCTCCAGCTGTATATGTAGTGGAGGATGGCCTTGTTGGGCATCAGTGGGAGAGAAGGGTCTTGGTCCCAAGAAGACTGTATCCCCAGTGTGGGGGATTTCAAGGGCAGGGAGATAGGAATGGGTGGATGGATTGGGGCACTCCCTTATAGAAGTAGGAGGAAGGGGATCAGATAAGGGGTATGAGAGGAATAGGGAAAGGGGATAACAACTGAAAGGTAAATAAATAAAATATCCAATAAAACAAAACAAAACAAAACAGAGAATGGAACTGGCTATTGCGGTCGAGCATTTGAGAATTTCTGTCAACAATTTAGTATTACCCATATTACTGGGATTTCTTATAATTTTCAAGCACGAGGGATTGTGGAAGGGGCCCATGGAACTTTAAAACAATAACTTCATCAAGTACAAAAGGAGGAGGTATATCCCCATACACCACAAATTTACTTATATCATGTTCTTTTTATTTTAAATAAAAAAAAAAGTGTTTGTCAAGGAACTCTCTTCTGAGTGTCTATGGCACTCTACAACTAGTAGTATTTATGCCTAGGTGAAAGGGAAGAATCCACTTATTGGCATATGGCATGATCCCAATCAGGTATTTAATTATAAGGAAGAGGGCATAGTTATGTTTTTTCTGCAGGATGTTGAAGGAGCATGGAGTCTGCTTGAGTGATGGGTGAGTCATGCAGATGCAAGGACAAAGAATGATGCTAACCTGTGAGCTTGCTGAGTGCTCTGACAATGGTGACTGGGAAGCTGTATTGGACATATGTTCCCAACCACCTTTCCTTATCTATACCTCTGATGGGACATGCTCCTTTTCCTCAAGTTTTTAGACCTTGTGGAACAGAGAATCAAAAAGAGAAGTTGTAATGACTCTTGTATTTATCTTAAATGTGACCAGTTATTTGGACTCAATCATGTACTGGTCTAGAAATTAATCCAATATTGGAAATAACAGTCTTCATTTGGAAGTCTGGTTCTGGACATTTTCAGAGACATACATGGAAGTTAGCTGCAGTTCTCTATGATGTTATGTTAGCAAGAGATAAAGTTGGGACAGGATCTAGATTTCAAACAAGTGTTAGTACATGTGTCAAGCCTCTTTCAATTGTCAAGTTAAAATTGCTTTTGCTTCATCTATAGTATTTAATGTAAGTTGCATTGATTGTACACCTTCTAATTGTGTTTGTGTTTTGAAATCCGGCATATCAGTTACAGAGGTCTATCAACCAGTATTTTGTTTTAGTGCCCTGAGTGTCACAGAACTTTGGTCTTCTGTAAAAAGCTTTCAAGTACTGGAAGAAGTGAGTCAGGCTTCAAGCAGAAGCAAGAGGGTAGTGGGCTTGACTCTTGCTGGTCTAAACAGCTTTAATTACATTAATTGGTAGCACTATTTATTCTGCAATTGCTTTGACACAAGAAGTTAAGACAGCTACTTTTGTTAATCATTTAGCAAAAAATGTTACGAATGTGTTGAATATACAAGAGGATTTTAGATAGGCATTTGGAACAATGGATTGATACTCTTTATCCTACTCAGATTTTTAGAGGGAGGTTCAGAGTTTAAGAGTAAGGAGTCATATAGAGTGTCATGTCAAATACTATTGTATTCATGTTAGTTCTAAAATTTACATGGTAATCATTCTAATTAGGAAAAAGTTTAAAGACACTTGCAGTGTATTTGGCACAATTCTAATACCTCTCTGGATGTTTTAACTTTGCATAGTGAGCTAATGAATTTAAAGAATGCTGCTCTGCTGAGCATTGATGCGGCAGATACTGCTGATAAAATTACCCATGGCCTGAGGTCAGTATTTCTATTTTGGTCAGCTTCAATAATGGCGTATATGGCTTGATCATGTGAGCCCTTTTTGTCCTGGAAATACTTTTATTCCTGCCATCATGTTAAAGCTTGTCTTTAACAACATCAACATATTGGCAACCAAAGTACATGGTTTGAACCTGAAAATGGACCCCCAGGCAGAGTTATTATTTTTAATTACATTTTTTTATTTAAATCAAATCGTAATTTTTACTTATTCACACAGGGGTTATAAACAAAAAAAGGCAGGACGTTGGGAAGGGGATGACACCGGAGCATTAGGTGTTCAGGGGGAGTACAGATATCTTTCAGAACAGGGTGAGGTTCAGGGTACAGGTCACTATGACTCAGGCAGAGTTATTAAATTCACAGTCTGGTAAACCAAGGACTGATTCTGCACAGCGCCTTACCAACCTAAGACAGAAAATGCATTGCTTTTGATAATGCATATTCCATGATGGGTAAGGAAGGCAGTCTTGTCAGAATGACCTAAGACAGACTCAGTCTTGCTTATGAAATAAAAAAGGTTGTCTGGCAGAGAGCTTTGGGGGCTGCTTGACAAGAATATGACCCTGGCCAAGGACAAGGAAATGGACTGCCAGGAAGGAAACTGGACATTGGTCAAAGACATGGAAGTGGGCGTCAGGAAGGAATCTGATATTAGGCTAGATCAAAGAAGTAATTTCAGATAAGATATAAATCTTAGGCTCCAACAAAGAAGTAATTTTTGGTAGGAATCTAAATTTTAGGCTAGAACAATGAAGTAGGCTTCAGACACGAAAATGACTGTGGGCTAGGATAGGGAAGTTGTCTCAGATATTTTGGTCATCCTGATAAGCCCTTAGAAACAGTGATCAAGGGATTGTTCATGTAATTTTGTTTATTGCCTTGCTTATTCTTTGACTATATATGTTTATTGTCTTGCATGTTCCTTGACTATTTGCATCTATTGTATTGCTAGTTCCTCAACCTACAACTGACCTTAACACTTGCATATAATTAAAATTGTATGAAACAAAAGGAGGAGGAGGGATGGGATAGGTGGTTTCTAGGGAGGAAACGGGAGAAAGGGGATGGTATCTGAAATGTAGATAAATAAAATATACAGTAAAAATAGAGTCCTTTGCAAGATAAAAGACTTGGATTCACTAATTTACTAAATATTCTCTTTCATCAAAAATATCCAGTCTCCAAAAAAAAGGACATCATAAATTTTGGAGGCAAATGGATGGAAGTAGAAAATATCACCCTGAGCAAGGTAACCTAGACCAAAAGGACATGCATGGTATGTACTCCTGATAAGTGGATACTTGCCAAAAAGTACAGAATACTCATACTACAGCTCACAGAAAATAGGAAGTTTTACAAAAGAGAAGAAACAAAGTGTGGATACTTCAATTTCACTTTGAAGGGGGAGTAAAATAATCAAGAAATTCAGAGGGAGAGAGGGACATGAATGGGGGGAGATCAAATATGGTTGCAGAGACAGGAGAGAAGCCAAGAGAGTCAGGAGAATGAATGGCAATATGCAGCAGCATGGGGTTTGGGATAAGAGGGGGTGAACCTCAAGAATATCCCAGAGACCTGGGTTGTGAGGGCTCCCAGGACTCAACTGGCATGACCTTAGCTGTAATGCCCAACAGTGGGGTGATGGAACCTTGAAGAAGCCACCTTCAGTACATAGACTTGGCCTCCTAGTTGAGGCATGGGGCCACCCATTGTTTAAATTTTTTGGCCCAGAATTGTTCCTGTCTAAAGGAAGTGCAGGGACAAAAATGGAGTAGAAACTGAAGAAAAAGGCCATCCAGTGACTGACCCAACTTGTGATCCATGCCATGCATAGATACCAAACCCTGACCCTATTATTGATGCCATGTTGTGCTTGCAAACAAGAGACTAGCATGGCTGTCCTCTGATAGGCTCTACAAGCAGCTGACTGAGACAGATGCAGATACCCACAGCCAACCATTGGACTGAGCCCGGGGACCCAAGGAACAATTAGGGGAAGGAATGAAGGAGCTGAAGGGAATGGCAACCCTATAGGAGAACAACACTATCAAACTAAACCCAGCCCCGTCAGAGCTCACAGAGTCTAAGTTGCCAACCAAGGAGCATACATGGGCTGGTCCATGTTCCTGGCACATAGGTAGCAGTCTTTTCTGGCCTCAGTGTGAGAGAATGATGCCCCGGGGGAAGATGGGTGCTGGTAGGGGTGGGGGTGAGGTGTGTATGGGGAGTACCCACTCAGAAGCAAAGGGGAGGGCTAATGCGCTGAAGAACTCAGAGAGGGAGGATCAAGAAGAGAGGCAACATTTAGAATGTAAATAAATAATATAATTTAATAACAATAATAAAATACTTCCAGATAAAACAAACAAGCAAACAAGTGCTCTAAATAAAATAAAAAAATGGAAGATCTTCTAATATGAATGCATAAACTTTTTTCTACTCTGAAAAAGATTATAATAGTGTCATAGAGTACCTCCAGTATCTTCATGTCTTACTTCCTTTTATATTACTGGAAGTGACTCAATAACTAAGGCAGTTTAAAAAAGAAAACATTTAGTTGGGGGCTTGCTTAAAGTTTCAGGCTGTTAGTTCTAAGATCATTATGACAGGGATCATGGGGGCAAGCAACCTAACATGGTGCTGGAGCAATAGCTGAGAGCTTTCCCTTACCAAATGTTGGGAGCAGAGAGAGTTAGAAATCAGGCCTGGAATGGGATTTGAAACCTCAAAGTCCACTCTTAAGTGATACACCTCCTCCAACAAGACTGTACCTTCTAATTCTTTCCAAGATAGTACATCAACTAAAGACCTAGAATTCACATACTGAGGCCACATTCATTCAAACAATTATATTTCTCTTCTTCTAGGTATCCAAAAGTGTTTAAGCAAAGAAACAAAGAGACATTTATAAACATATGTTCATATAAATATTAGTCATAAAATGAGAAGTAATATAGGTATTAATAATTAACCAATAAGATATATAAACAAAATAGATATAGCAAACATATATACCTACAAACACACATGGTGTCATATTATTCAGTCTTAAAAATTTAATACAGGTCATAACAGAGATGAACATTAAAAATATGATTAAGTGAAATAAGTCAGGAAGAAGAATAACAAATTCTGATTTTATTTCCAGTAAGTGACAAACACACTTGGTTAAAATCACAGCGACAAAATGCAGAATAGTGGTTGTCATGGCAATGAGTAGGGGATAAAGTGTTTTGTTTTCCTGGAAACCTCTTCTATAAGCAAGGCTCAAATAAATCTGTAGACAAATAAGAGTGATGGTTGTATAACAACATGAACATAAAACTTAATGTCATTGAACTGTATACATTAAATGGCATTTTAGATTACATAAACCTTATTTCAATAAAACATGTAATATTAGTATTAAATATAAGAAAATGTGGTCTAAACTATTTTAAATGTAAATGAAGATGTATTGAGATACACAATACTCTAACTTCAAACATCATATTAGTAATCAGTAGTCTAACTAGCAGGTAAGTAAACTATAATTTAAGTAATCCATACTTCAAAGTATAATCTGGCATATGTTTACAGAAACTTATATACTCATAAATCATAGCTTATTGGAAATACTTTGGAGGTCCCTTTAACTTTACAGTAAAGAGTGATATAACACCATACAGCAGCATCAATATTACACAGTCTTGAAACTTTATCTGAGAAAATACTAGCCAATTACTTCTCAATCCTTGTTAAAATATGATTCAGGAGATTATTTTGCCACAGAAAATTATATACCTTAAATAACATAGATAGGTTTTGAAATCTACAAAGCATAAGGACAATGATTATATATTCTTCTATCATAAACTTAGAGGTCATAGTCTAAAGTATTTTGTAATAACAGAAAGTAGAATACTGTGTTTTGAAGTAAAAAATGGCATCAGTAAGCTTTATCTTTGAATAGTTGATACTCAGTGAATAGAAATGTTTGGGAAGGAATAGGAGTTGTGACCTTGTTGAAGAAGGCATGCCATTGGGGGCAGGCTTTGAAGTCTGAAAAGCCTTCTGTATGCCCAGTCATTCTCTGCTTCCTATTTGTGGATCAGAATGCATCTCTCAGCTTTGATCCAGCACTTTGCCTGTCTGTCTTCTACCGAGCTCTTTGCCAAGATGGTGAAGGATGTCGGTTCCTCTGGAGATATTATCTTCAAATAAATCTTTCCATCTAAAAGTTTCATTGGTCATGGTGTTTTGTCCAAGCAATAGAAAAGTAAATAAGACAATTGATTACCAACAAGTATTGATAAAACAGACTTCATTAATCCTATTTTTGGGGGGAATTTTGAAAAATCTTCATACTTTGAATTAGGAAAGCATTTGAATACTGTAATCAGAGCTTAATGCATCATTCTAGTATGATCGCTTGGAAGACAGTAGTGTTGAAAGTTATTGTTGTGGATAGTCTCAGCCTTGTATTTTGATTCTAGTTCCCAGTGGATAGCCCCAGCCTTATATTTTGATCCTAGTTTCACTTTCCTGGGAGGGGATGCAGAGGATGATTGAATCTGTACACAGGTGACATTTTGTAAACCTTCTGTCCAATTAAAACCTGTAAAATAAAGGCTAGAGCCAGAGATTGGGCAGTTAGAAGGGGAGGCAGAGAAAAAGGCTTAGGGGAGGAGAGAGTGAGAGGAATTTGATATAAAAGAAGAAGCAGAAAGCGGGGGCAGGAGGTAGAAGCAGGAGGAAGTTGGCTGCAGAAGGAATTCAACAGAGGAAAGAATAGGAAGCTGATGATGGAGGAGCCAAAGGACGTGGCCTGGATAAAACGCAAGTTATAGAGATCTCATAGCCAGGGATTAGAGTAGTGTAGTGGTAAATCTGCCCAATCTAGGCGTGCTATTTATACCCTAATTATTGAGTTGTGTTTTCCTTTACTGGTCTCCTTTGGGTAGGAGATCTTACAGCAACAAATTTGGGCCGTTTAAATAATTACCACTGTCTCAGGATCAGTTGTTTCCACAGGAGCAGACCACTTAAGGAATTTTCTAATAGGATAAAAAAGCTACAACAAATGAAAATTGATACAAATGTGATTCAAAAGGGTTAGCCTCCATCCAAGTGGGCAGTCCATTTGTCCTTGTTACCTACATGAGTATGATTTGGGTTTATTAAAATACATGTATATGTTAGGCATCTTCTGGGTATATGCCCAGGAGTGGTATAGCTGGGTCCTCAGGTAGTGATATGTCCAATTTTTGAGGAACCACCAGACTGTTTTCCATATTGGTTGCACCTTCTTGCAATCCACCAACAATGGAGGAGTGTTCGTCTTTCTCCACATCCTCTCCAGCATCTGCTATCACCTGACTTTTTTATTTTAGCCATTCTGACTGGTGTTGAGGTGGAATCTCAGGGTTGTTTTGATTTGCATTTCCCTGATGACCAAGGATGCTGAACATTCTTTAGGTGCTTCTCAGCCATTCGCATTTCCTCAGTTGAGAATTCTTTGTTTAGCTCCATACCCCATTTTTAATAGGGTTATTTGGTTGTGTACATGCTGACAGGAGCCTGATATAGCTGTCTCCTTAGAAGTCTGCAAGAGTCTGACATACTCAGAGGCAGATGCCCACAGCTAACCATTAAACTGATCATGGGGTCCCCAATGGAGAAGATAGAGTAAAGGCTGAAGGAGTTGAGAGGATTCGCGACACCATGAGGAAAGCAACAATACCAACCAACCAGAGCCTCAGGTCTAAACCACCAGCCTGGGAACACTTAGGGAGGGACCCATGGCTCCAGCTATATATGCAAGGGAGCTATATATAAGTGGGAGAAGAGATCCTTGGTCCCATGAAGGCTGGATGTCGAGGGAGGGGGATATTCGAGGGTGGGGAGGTGAGGTATGGGGGAGGGTGGGTGGGGGTACACCAATTGGAGGCAGGAGGAGGGGGGAAGGGATAGTGAGTTCCTGGGAGGGAGGGGGGAATGGGGTAAGGAGAGAACATCTGAAATGTAAATAAAATTTCCAATTTAAAAAAAAGATACATGTATAAAGGCCATGTGGAATTATCCTTTGCAGTCAAACACAGCTGCTTACCCTAGATGTGTGGGAAGATATTACTGAATAAAGGCCTTGAAAGGCCACTGTGTAAAAACTATGAAATGAACTCTGGATTATATTGGAGATCTCAAGACATTACAGGTACCAGAACAGTAGTGAGGTGTCTTTAATGGAGAGCTCCAGACAGGTAGTTGTACTAGCCCAAGAGAGAGAAGTATTTTATAGTTAACAGAGCCAGAAGGGAAAAACTATTTGTGCTTTTTTACACTAGACACAGGGTTACAAATGTGGAGTGTTTCTTGCTAGAGTTTGGTCTTACATTGGTTCAGTATTTCATCATTATGCCCAATTTCCTCCTTTTGAAATAATAATGCATAATCTGTGATGTTGGAAATATTCAGTCTGGTTTTTTATTTTATAGTGTATTATAGTGAAGATGTTTCCTTGAGTCTTGGAAGAGACTTTTGGACCCGTAAACACCCAAGCATAATGATGACACTAAGCCCTAGCTCCTTACCCTAACAGGGGTTTCCACTGGGGTCTCCCATAGTGTGGTTGTCACAAGCAGTTAAGAGATCCCTATTTTCCTGTTCACTTCCCTTATTACTGTCCTATACCAGAGAGGGCAGCAGGAAGGTGAAGAACAGTTTAGCATTTTTGTTGTAGTCCACTCCAGTCTTCCATCCTTGATACAAGTAGATCAATTCTAAAGGTTTAAATGCCAAAGTATCTTCCAAGAAATTAAGAAATGTGAAAGATAATAGGAAATTTTAATGTTAAACTAAATATATTCTGCATTATGATATGGTCACAAACCTATGATAGCCAGGAAGTATGGTGTGGTAGTTTGAATAAGAATGGCTCCTATAGGCTCATATATAAATGGTCCTCAATTGGTTGCACTTATTTGGAACAGATTTACAAGGTGTGGGTTTGTTGGAGGATATGTGTTGGGCCAGAATTTAAGACATCAAAGTCTTAAATAAGTGACAGTGTGGTTCCTTTGTCACTTGCTTATAAGATGTGCACACTAGGCTATTACTCTAGCCACCTGCCACTACGCCTTTGCTCTACTATCATGGATTTGAACGTTCTGAAATTATAAGCCCAAATTGAATATTTTATTTCATAAGTTGTCTTCATCATGATGTTTTATCACAGCAATAGAAAACTAAATAATACAGTAACATTAGAATATTTATATTTAATTCCAGTTTTATTTAGAATAATAGTATATCCTAAACAAATAAGGTGAAATTTTACATTTCAACTATTTCTTATTTATAATTTACCTATCTTTCATATTAGTAATTAATTTTTACTATAGCATTTATAAAACATCATGTAATGTAACATACCTCTACCCCTAAAATACCAGAAACAATATCTTTCAGTAATGAGTCAGCAGTATTCTTTTAAACCATGAGATTTGTGATGTGGGCTAGTCTTATTTTCCTGATAAGAAAAAAAATGAATGCACTTCATCTTTGGAAAACTAAAAAGTATATAAGTGTTCTAAGTATGAAAATATTACTGTGTATAAAGACAGAAATGAAAATATTTTTATTAAAATCTAAAGAAAAGACAGGAATTTAGAGAGAGAGAAATGTAGACAGACAAATGCATTCACACTGAAGGTGTATGTTATGGGAAAATATAGTGTCATTTATTGAGACCTATTCGTCTTGTATTACAACTCCATCTTCTAATTTTTCCAGGGAGGCAAAGTTATTTATTGTAGCTTTACTAATCTACAATTGTAATGCTGTTCAGTAATCTAGTTCAGATGATACTTTAAAAAGACATTAAAAGATATTATATATAAGTATGTTTATGCATACATACATACACGCATCTATCCATACATACATTACTGTTTAAATGTTACTATTCTATACAGGGTCATAATGCTCCTTGGAGGAACTATATATACTATCTAACAAATATGTCTATACCAGACAAGGGAAAACTCCCCTCAAATTGTTAGTCAGAGGGGTTCAGCAAACACCAAAAATCAATATAGATTATTGTATTTTCCTTGGTTGCCTGCCAGAACTTGAAGTTAAAATCCTGTTTCTGAAGACAGCGATATTGGGGAAATTGAAGTCTAGCCTCATTGTATTGGAAGAAGCCATGCAAGCTTCTAACAGGAAAAAATAAACATTAGTGTCACTCAGCTGTGAAGCCCTTGAACCATAATAATGAATGGCTCTGCAAGATATCCTCAATGAGGCAAAAGTGACAATTTTATCTTGGTTACTAGACACAGTAACCTAATTGGACTTATGTCCTGACTCAGCATGAAGGAACATTTGGGAGGCACTGTTAATCCAACCAACTACCTATTCTTAGCAAGGTCATAGACCCTAGAGGAGGAAACTTCTAATTGTATTTGTAAATACTCATCCTTATATCCATGAATAAGTGAAGCTTTCATCCCTCATCAAAGAAGTTGGTTTTACAATAGGTAAAAACTACTTCAGAGATACACAACAGGTCTAAATTTGGGATATAAATTATTGTGGGGTGGGAGTGCCCCTCTGCAATTAATACACAAACCCAATACAGAAACATTTCTGAAGTTTCATTGCTACATATATAAATACAAAATGCCAATATGTTAAATGTATTAATTAATTGGATTACAGATATACTCCAACATGTATATCAACTTATATACATGAGAAACTCAAGAAACATTAGAGAACAGGAATGGGAAAGATTGAAAGAGCCAGAGGATCAGGATCCCTGCAGTTAGTACCTTATAGGCATGGCAAGGATGGAACATCCACAAGATCTCAACCATATTGTGATCTATCTAAGCAGTAATAGCTACACCACTAGAAGTGCTGATAGAGATGGGAGGAATTTCATATGGCCCCATCCTTGATGAAGATATGTTGGCAGTCAATGGTTGCTGAGGGAGGAAGAATGAGTGTGTGTGTTTATATATGTATACAGACATACACACACACATATACATACACATACACACAAATAGATATAGGAAAATATAACAACTGAGTCCATTTAGTGTTTCTGGTACAAACATGTTTTTTATGATTACCACTTGTGATTGGATTACCTAGAATGAGTATTATCTTCGTATAAAATCCTTAAAATTTAGAATACACAGTAATTTCTACATTATTCTACAATAATTCATGAGCTGTTTTGGTACAGTTATATGAAGTAAATACATTTTCATTTTTATAATTTTCCTGCCTAGAGAAATATCTGTCACAGTGTCTCAGATACCCTGATAGAGACAAATATTCTTGAGTAACTTTTGTTTTGCAGTGAATACTTGGGTCTTACTGCCAAATTCTGGGAGTATATATATTTTGCCAAATTCTGGGAAATGCTTGTGACAACTTGAAGAAACATTTTTCTTAACTTGAATTGAAGATACATAATATAAAGACAGAAGTACAGTAATTTTGACATACCATCATAAAGCATCCACAATTCTGACGTCTTGAGTTCATAATACAAAGAAATGGTATCATTTAATCCATAAAGAGGATTTATTTACGTGGCTGAGAATTATTTAACAATTTAAGTAACAGAGCCCAATTCTCTAACATTTCAGTTTTGAAGATTTATTTATAACTTGAAAAAGAATGTGGCAACATGGCAATACTAAACCACTGAGAAAAACATTAAAGCTTTAGTTTTTATTTATATGATTTAAATATTTTAGGTGCACTGAAAATATATAAAATGAAACAGCTGAGGCATGGATCTACTAAAGGATCATTCACAGCATGCAATTTTATAAGTTGATATACATGTTGGAGTTATATCTGTAATCCAATTAATTAATACATTTAAGATATTGTTGGCATTTTGTATTTATATATGTAGCAATGAAACTTCAGATCTACTGTTTAAATTTGTACTTTTGTGATTATACTATAATGACAGTTCACCCATCTCTTTCTTCCTCCAAATGCTCCCATACAACTCTTCTGACTTCCTTCAAATTCATGACTTCGTTTGTCATGAATTGTTACTTCTTTCATATATTTAAATATTTCTACTTAAATCAAATTCCAAGTAAATGATTCAGAATTTTAAAGCAGTTACTATATATGGTATATGTTAAATGTTTCAAACTATTTCATTTCGTTTTCAAGTTTAAAGTTAACATTGGCCAAATTTTCCACAAAACCCACTCCTGAGAAACTAATTCTAATTGGCTCGTTTCAGTTTAATTATTTAGATTTTGCATGTAAGTGATATTACACAGTTTAAAAATAACTTCTATTCTTGTAGCTGGGGCAGAAACCTAGCCGGTCTGCTCCTGTAAAGACATCATATTCTGAGACATCCTAGAAGAGCCACTACACTCAGAGCAGTGTGTAAGAACTCTCTCCCACTACCCTATGCCCCAAGCTACAATTGGGAGCAGGACCCATCAGGAACCCAAACCCTGCTCCTGCAGAATACCACTCTCCTTACTTCCCTCGCTTGGTCCTTGTGGTTGGGGAAGACACGTAGCTGGTCTGCTCCCATGAAGACACCATATCCTGAGACATCCTAGAGGAGCCACTGCACACAGAGCAGCAGGAGCTCAGAATCACAGGATCACAGAACCACAGGATCACAGGATCACAGGATCACAGGATCACAGGATCACAGAGACATCTGGACCCTGAGGATCACAGAGACATCTGGACCCTGAGGAGTTCTGACACAAGCAAGATAACTGGAAAGACAGGCTCCAGTCAGAGACAGTGAGTTCAGGTAGCACTAGAGTTAACCAGATGGCGAAAGGCAAGTACAAGAATGTAAGCAACAGAAACCAAAGTTACTTGGCATCATCAGAACCCAATTCTCCCACCATAAGCCCTGGACATCCATCACACCTGGAAAGCAGGATTCAGAATTAAAATCACTTCTCATGATGATGATAGAGGACTTTAAAAAAGACATAAATAACTCCCTTAAAGAAGTACAGGAGAACACAGGTAACAGGTAGAAGCCCTTAAAAGGAAACACAAAAATCCCTTAAAGGATTGCAAGAAAACACAACCAAACAGGTGAAGGAATTAAACAAAAACATCCATAATATAAAAATGGAAGTAGAAATAATAACGAAATCTCAAAGGGAGACTACCATGGAGATAGAAAATCTAGGAAAGAGTTCAGGAGTCATAGGTGCAAGCATCACCAACAGATTACAAGAGATAGAAGAGAGAACCTCATGTACTGAAGATATCATGGAAAATATTGACACAACTGACAAAGAGAAATGCAAAATCCAAAAAGCTCCTAACCCAAAATATCCAAGAAGTACAGGATACAATGAGAAGGACAAACCTAAGGATAATAGGTATATATAAGGGTGAAGATTCCCAACTTAAGGGCCAGTAAATATCTTCAACAAAATTATAGAGGAAAACTTCCAAAACCCAAAGAAAGAGATGTCCATGAATATACAAGAAGCTTCCAGAACTCCAAATAGACTAGACCAGAAATATAATACCTCCTGTCACATAATAATGAAAACATCAAATGTACAAAACAAAGAAAAAATACAAGTAGTAAGGGAAAAAAGGTCAAGTAACATATAAAGGCAGACCTATAAGAATTACACTAGACTTCTTACCAGAGACTATAAAAGCCAGAAGATCCTGGACTGATATCATACAGACCCTAAGGGAACACAAATGCCAGCCCAGAATACTATACCCAGCAAAATTCTCAATCACTATAGATGGAGAAACCAAGATATTCCATGACAAAACCAAATTTGCACAATATCTTCCCACAAACCCAGCACTTCAAAGGATAATTGATGGAAAAACACCAACACAAGGAAGGAAACTACAACCTAGAAAAAGCAAGGAAATAATCTTCCAACAACTCCAAAAGAAGATAGCTACAAAACATAATACCACCTCTAATAACAAGAATAATAGGAAGCAACAATCATCTTTCCTTAATATCTCTTAACATCAATGGACTCAACTCTCCAATAAAAAGACGTAGACTATCAGACTGGATACATAAACAGGACCCAGAATTTTGCTGCATACAGGAAACCACACCTCAGTGACAAAGACAGACACTACCTCAGAGTAAAAGGATGGAAAACAATTTTCTAGCAAATGGTCCCAAGAAACAAGCTGGAGTAGCCATTCTAATATCAAATAAATCGACTTTCAACCAAAAGTAATCAAAAAAGATAAGGAAGGACACTTCATACTCATCAAAGGAAAAATCTACCAAGATGAACTCTCAATTCTGAACATCTGTACTCTAAATGCAAGGGCACCCACATATATAAAAGATATTTTATTAAAGCTCAAAACACACATTGCACCTCACACAATAATAGTGGGAGATTTCAACACCCCACTCTCAGCAATGGACAGATCATAGAAACAGAAACTAAACAGAGACACAATGAAACTAGCAGAAGTTATGAGCCAAATGGATTTACCTGATATCTATAGAACATTTCATCCTAAAACAAAAGAATATACCTTTTTCTCTGTAACTCATGGTACCTTCTCCAAAATAGATCATATAATTGCTTACAAAACAAGTATCAACAGATGCAAAAAGATTGAAATGATCCCTTGAATCCTATCAGATCACCACAGACTAAGGCTGTCTTCAATAATAAGAAAAACAATGGAAAGCCCACATACATGTAGAAACTGAACAACACTCTACTCAGTGATGATTGGTCAAGGAAGAAATAAAGAAAGAAATGAAAGACTTTTTTAGAATTTAATGAAATCAGGTCAATCATACCAAAACTTCTGGGACTCCATGAAAGCAGTGCTAAGAGGAAAACTCATAGCTCTAAGTGCCTACAAAAAGAAATTGGAGAGAGCACACATTAACAACTTGACAGCACACCTGAAAGCTCTAGAACAAAAAGAAGCAAATACACCCAAGAGGAGTAGGCATCAGGTTATAATCAAACTCAGGGCTGAAATCAACCAAGTAGAAACAGACTGAGAAAGAAATTAGGGAAATGACACCCTTTACAATAGTCACAAATAATATAAAAATACCTTGGTGTGCATCTAACCAAGCAAGTAAAAGATCTGTATGACAAGAACTTCAAATCTCTGAAGAAAGAAATCAAAGAGACCTCAGAAGATGGAAACATCTGCCATGCTCTAGGATTGGCAGGATTAATATAGTAAAACGGGCCATCTTTCCAAAAGCAATCTACAGATTCAATGCAATCCCCATCAAAATTCCAACTCAATTCCTCATAGAGATTGAAAGGGCAATTTGTAATTTCATTTGGAATAACAAAAAAACCCAGGATAGTGAGAACTATTCATAACAATAAAAGACCTTCTGGGGGTTGTGGGAAATCACCAATCTGACCTCAAGCTGTACTACAGAGCAATAGTGATAAAAACTGCATGGTATTGGTACAGAGACAGGCAGGAAGATCAATGGAATAGAATTGAAGACCCAGAAATGAACCCATACATTTATGGTTATTTTATCTTTGACAGATAAGCTAAAACCCTCCAGTAGAAAAAGGATAGCATTTTCAACATATGGTTCTGATTCAACTGGAGGACAACATGTAGAAGAATGCAAATCGATCCATTCTTATCTCCTTGTATAAAGCTCAAGTCCAAGTGGATAAAGGACCTTCACATAATAATAATACCAGATATACTGAAACTAATAGAAGAGAAGGTGGGGAAGACCCTGGAATACCTAGGCATAGGGGAAAAGTTTCTCAACAGAGCACCAATGGCTTATGTTCTAAGATCAAGAATTGACAAATGGGATCTCATAAAATTGCAAAGCTTCTGTAAGGCAAATGACACTGTCAATAGGACAAAACATCAACCAACAGATTGGGAAAAGATCTTTATAAATCCTACATCAGATAGAGGGCTAATATCCAATATATACAAAGAACTCAAGAAATTAGACTCCAGACAACCAAATAACCCCTATTAAAAATGGGGTACAGAGCTAAACAAAGAATTCTCAAATGAGGAAACTCAAATGGCCTAGAAGCACCTTAGGAAATGTTCAACATCCTTAGTCATCAGGGAAGCGCAAATCAAAACAACCCTGAGATTCCACCTCACACCAGTCAGAATGGCTAAGATCAAAAACTTAGGTGATAGTAGATGCTGGTGAGGATGTGGAGAAAGAGCAACACTCCTCCATTGTTGAATTGATTGCAAGCTGGTACAATCACTCTGGAAATCATTCTGGTGTTTCCTCAGAAAATTAGACATAGCATTACCTGAGGACCCAGCTTATACCACTCTTGGGCATATACCCAGAAGATGCTTCAACATATAACAAGGACATATGTTCCACTATGTTCATAGCAGCCTTATTTAAATAGACAGAAGCTGGAAAGAACCCAGATTGTCCTTCAGCAGAGGAATGGATACAAAACTGTGGTATACTTATACAATGGACTATTACTTAGCTATTAAAAACAATGAATTTGAGATATTCTTATATAAATGGATGGAACTAGAAAAAATCCTGAGTGAGGTAAACCCAACCACTAAAGAACACACATGGTATTTGTTCACTGATAAGTGTTTATTAGCCCAAAAATCTTGAAATAGCCATGATTTAAGTCACAGACCACATGAAGCTCATGAAGAAGGAAGATCATATCCATCCCCAAAGTTAGACACTAATGTGTATGTCAGGGAAGTGGCATGCTAAAAAGAAACCTGAATAGCTGTCTCCTTAGTGGTCTGTCATGTCTGACATATTCAGAGGGTTTTGCTCACAGCTAACCATTGATTTGATTAAAGGGTTCCCAATGGACGAGTTAGAGAGAAGACTGAAGGAGCTGAAGGGTTTGTGGCCCCTTGAGGAGAGCAGTAATATCAACCAGCCAGAGCTCCCAGTGTCTAAACCTCCAGCCTTGAGCACAAAGGAGGGACCCATGGCTCCAGCTGTATATGTAGGGGAGGATGGCCTTATAGGGCAATAGGTGGGAGAGGAGGTCCTTGGTCCCATGCAGGCTGGACACAAGTGTGGGGGAATTCGAGGGGGGGGAAAGGTGGGGAGTGTGGGGGTAGGTAGGCGCACATCCTCATAGAAACAGGAGGATAGGGGATAGGGGGTTCCTGGGGTGGTGGGAATGAGTAAGGGGGCTAACATCTGAAATGTAAATATAATATTCAATTAAAAAAGAACGAAAATAAAAACTTTTATTCACCAGATATAATTGTCATATTGGGGCTTTACTGCAGAATAAGCTCATGTTTTTTAGTTCCTTCTGATGTCTAGATGGATGGTTCAAATCAACTGTTCTGTTTCATACACCTCTCCAAGCTGGCTGACTCAATCAAGCTTCTCTTAGGTCTCACTGAATTGTTCTCTTTGACCTCAAACAAACTCTCACAATTTGCTATAAATTTCTGGTTCTTTCTTATTCTCTGGCTTCAACTGTATCTGCTGACTTTTACTGAAGTGCACAAACTTGCAAATGAATCAAGTCCACTAAACCGTTCTCACAGCACTGACTCTCAATTGACTGATGGTCTCTCCCTGTACTGCTCTTTAAATAGGTCCTCTTTCTTGTGCTGTTATTGTGAAAGTTAGGCATATCTTGTCTCTTATTCATTCTACCCATTCTCTGATTCATCAGTTTGTCTGTCCCTCAATTAGACATTGTTTTCAAAACATATTTGCTTTCTTCTTCAGACTAAGTTTACATTAAAGGTGTGTACTAATTGTGTGCTTGTAATTCCAACTGGATCCACAGACCTGTGTCTTTTGATGTGATCCCTTGACACAGTAGCCATGTTGCTGGATTAAAATTTTTTTCACAAGACATTGTCTTTCTGTGTCTGTCTCTTAATGTAATCTCCCCACATTCAACTATAGTATTACAATGACAGGCTATATATTATTTTTAGTCCCCCTTTCCCTTCCTTCTTTCCACCATATTTTAATTAATTCAAGTATCTCACAATGAATACTTAGGTTTCATGATATGATTAGTGCTGCAATAGCATGGTAGAAGAAATTTCAGATCTATGTACTTATTTCATTCTCATTGGGTACAACCTCAAATGTGCAATTTGCATATTATATAGCAGTTCTATCTTAATTTCTATTAATGTATATGAATTGAGCAATAATTTAGGTGCTATGATGACATTTTTATTTATGTATAAAAAGTAGTGTGATTATATTTTTTGCCTTATTGCCCATTTTATTTCCTTCTGTCACTTCCACTGGTTTACTCTATATTCCCAGATAGATTCGTCATCTACTATTTTATTTTGAAAGGCAGGGTCTCACTATGTAACTCTAGCTGTCCTGAAACTCTCTATATAAACGAGGGTGGCCTTAAACTCACAGAGATCTATGTGCTTCTGACTCTGGTGTGCTGGCATGAATAGAATGCACTGCTGCATCTAATTTTTCATTAGTATTTCTAAATTCAGATATTAGAGAAAACATGAGCTAATTATATGTATGAAGTTGTCTTATTTCATTTAACATGAAAAATACTGTTCCTTCAATTATACTAAAAATTACATAATTTTATTTTTTTTAAATTAATAATATTCATCCTATAGATACACAATATTTCAATTACCCATTAGTCCATCGATTGGTATGTATGCTGATTCTTTTTCTTGACTCTTGTGAATACTGCTGGAGTAAACACAGATAAACAAGTATTGTGATGTTATTAAGATGGAAATTCTTTCAGGAATGTTCTTGGGAGTGGTGTAGCAGAATTATATGGCTCCTTTTATTGTTTTATTGAGGAAAGTTCATGTTGATTGCCATAATGACAGACAAATTTACATTCCTACCAGAAGCATATACTGGCTTCTCTCTGCCCTAACCCCTCATCAGCAATTTCTTAAAATTAGATTTAGAGTTTTAGATGATATACATTGGGTTAGGTAATATGGGATCTCAGTGTAATTTCTATTTGTTTATCCTTGAAGACTAAGAATAATAAAAATTCCTGTTTGTTTTTTCATTTAAAAATATTTTTCTTACATTCTATTTAGTATAGATGCATGGTCTGTGTATATATGCATACTTGGGGAGGGACTTTAGGGGATAATTTGTAGGAGTCAGTTATATCTTTCTACCCCATAGACCCTGGATATCAATGTTAGCTTTTCAAGCTTGGAGACAAATTGCTTTACTAACCAAGCCAACATGTCAGTCCTTTGTGTAGGTCTTTATTGACCATTTGCACTTCATTTGAAGTATGTCAGTTCCTAGACTCGCTTATTGATCAGATTATTTGGTTCTTTTAGTGATTAATTTTTTTCAAATCTTTACACATTCTGGATATTTCTCTCATGTTGAATGAATATGTGGCAAAACATTACTCTAATTCTAAAAGATGCTTGCCTATTTTAATTTCACGAGATCATGTTCATTAGTTTTGGCTATTATTTTCTGAGTCCTACTAAGAAATACATTGATTTATATTTTTAAGTGATTCCTTATTGCTTTCCTTTAGTACTAAACACATTGAAATGGAGAAAGTCATCTTGTGTTTAATAATTCAAATTAATATTGTAACATTTGCCATATTAACCAAAGCATTCAATAGATTCAGTAAAATTGCTATCAAAATTCTAATGATACACTTTCTGAGCAGGGTGGCTCAGACTATAATCACAACATTTGGGAAGCACACACAGGAGGTTCACAGCAAGTTTGAAGCCAGACTGGTCTACACAGAGAGTTTCAAACCAGCAAAAGCTTCATAATAAGACCCATCCCAAATGTCCTCTCCTTCAAAACTTCTAGTGATATTTCTCATAGAAAAAGAAAGCAATCCTAAAATTTACATAAGCATATAAGAGTTCAACTTTTTCCCTTTAAAGAAAGTATTCTGAGTATTCACTCCACCTAACATGATTTAACTATCCCACATAAAACTATAAACTCAATAACCCTCCTTAATTCTGCTATATAATTTTATTTTTAAGGAGGAACACAGTTTTCAGGATTTAAGCATTATGGATTTTAATCATTTTATTTTGTCTTTGGGGTTATTTATACTGTAGGGATTTCATTCTTTTGAGATATCAAAATTTATTATGAGGTATTCAATATCAAGTCTTCGGGTTATTATTCTAACAGTTTAAAATTTATGATAATTTTATCAATGCTGAGGTAGACTTTTCTTCTCAAAGTCACTGGATTTGGGGGTTGAAATATCCCAAGGCAAGATCACATTATATTGTTTGGTGGCACAGTGCTGGCTCTGAGATATTTGGGTAGGCCTTATTACTACCACTAACCTTATTTCTGTGCTGTGCTCCTTGTAGTACAGTACAATTTGATTTGGGAAGCCATCTTATTCTTTCTGTCAGAAACTGTTTGGACATGTTTGTCTAATAATACTTCCCCTCTCATATTATATTTTTAAATTTATATACTATAATTTGACAGGACCCTTAAATAGAAAAGGATCAAATTGCCAGACCTTCATTCTGTATATTCTGTGCTATGCTTTTGTAGGATACAAATTCTATAGGAAGAGGAATTATATTTAATTCCAGGCTTTATTCCAACATAGAGGAGAAAGCTTACATAAAGTAGATACAGAATAAATATTTATCCCAGTCATGTAGAAAATCTTGAATTTTGCAACAGTAAGTATCCCAGTAGGAAATACACAGTACAGTCAAATGAAGATTCTTCAAGGATTTTTTTTATAAAGGGATAAAAATTGCAGGATAGAGCAGATATCCTGAAATAGAAATTCCTGAGCTCTCAACAACACTAAGCCCAGATAGGCAGAAGGGTGGAATGTTTTTCAAAATATATAAACAGACAGAGGGGAACTGAAACCTCAGAGAGGAATAGTGCACTTTTCTTAAGATGGACAGCTGAGGTGATATAGCCTGACAGGTAAGAAGGAAGCAAATTATAGTCCCCTCCCTTTCGGCCAAAACTTTGGCAGATGCTATTTGAGCTGATGCACATCATCTATACATATCAGTATTACCAGGCAGAGTGTAAAGTAGCAAGGGAGAAAGATTGTTGCTGGTGATCAAAGAAAGTTTTCCAACAATAAATCTATCGTGTTATATTTCTGATGTAAGAATTGTATTCTTTTTTCTCATTTATCCTTTGAGTGACTTCATTTTTATTGTAGTTTTCTGAAAGCAAAGTTTCATTCAGACACATTAGTTTTCTCCATAGTTGCAAACATTTTCAACAGTATAAAAGCCATTAGCTTAACTACTCTCTTCCCTGTGTACTTTTCACCAGTAATATATTGATCGACTCGTATAATGGGCTTGAAAAATAATTTTGTTTTGTAACATCACTTTTTTTTTAATCTTAGCTTACTGTTTGTACAATAGTCTCCTTACCTCCAGTCTCGCCTCTCTGACTGCATCAAGATTCATCATGATAGAGGAGATTTAATACTTTTAAAATTGATGTTAATGTCTCACTGGGCAGAATACAATATTCCACTTCGAGTTATTGCCCTATGACCTGCTAGTTCCTCTTTCATCCCTTTGGAACTAAGAGATCACCAGGCATTATACATTACTCGGGTCAAGTGCTATCTATTGTGCGAGTCCACACTCCACTAGACATCAAGAACACCTTCTTTAAACATTTCTTTAGAGCTTTTGCTTTCTTAAAAGTGTTGCAGCACTCTGCAATGTGATTGAAGAATCCTCACAGTGAGGGTCATCTTTCTTATAAACTTTAGAAAAATTTAGTTAGAATCATGACAGATTCTAACAGTTCTTTTATATTAGAGTCAAGAGATGAAGCTTCTGAAAGTAGGCAAACTTACTGTCTTGTCATGTATTTTGAGAAAATATATTCCTGGCCAGCATGTTAAAATTGAAGATGTTCTCCAAAGAAAAATAGAATATAATAAAACAAGTATGTATAATGTATATTAATTCCCACTGTTGAAAGAATTCTAAAGCACAGAATTCATGTTGGCAATGAATTCATCTTGAGGAATGGAGCATGAAATATGGACTAGAAGAACCAACCATCGAATAAGATTAAGACACACTACCTTAAAATACTCAGAGCATGTAGAGAAAAGAAATATAAGGTCCCAGGCAAGGAAACACAAGGAAATTATAGTATTTTTTTTCTAAAATGTAACACAAGCATAAACTGTATGGCAAGTTATAATCACAACTAGTATCATAAAGATAGCATTACATTATTTAAAAAAGGTGCATGTTCAACTTGATAGAACACAGCAGTATATTTTAATCGATCTGTACTATGGATAGAATCAACTCCTATAACTTAATATTGCTAAGTAATTTAAGTTACATGATGTTTACTATTCTGAGTTATGGCAAATCACTTTGAGTGCCACAGACAAATTGTGGCTAGATAATTGGTATGTTGTGTTATGTTCCTTCACTCCTGGCATTAATGCAATAAAGTTACTGAAGTCTATTTCAACTGAGACTAAACACTTCCTTGATGTTTCAAAGAATACTGCAGCTAGCCAGACTTAAATGGAATTATGCCAGACCACTAAGATGTTGGACATGAGTTCTTGATTGGGTTTCGAGTATTAAAAAAATCAAGCAATATCTAACTATAATTGCTTTTCCGTGTGGAGGTAAGCTTGGCCAGTGATATGTTGTACCATCTGGATGTGGCACTTTTTCATAACTTTTATACATTAATGATAGTGAATCTGTTCTTATAAGACATTAATTTTAAAATGTATGCTGTCTAATAGATTTATTTGCTTGCAATACCGCTTTTACCACCAACATAATTGCAACAAATTAACTTATTAACTTTAATTTCTAGATAATCCATTATTCCTGATATAAAACAATACTTAACATTGAGTGATGTATAAACAACACAGATTTTATTTCACACAGTACTGTAGGGATGATAATCAGGTGATAGTAGTATGAAATTCAGATTTAATGAGATGCAATCTATTTAGGACCCTACCTCTGATAAAAATGTGATGTTTTTACAGTGTATGGAAAGGCCAGAAGTACTTCTAGCCTTTTCTTTTTAATAATGAAATGTCATTCATTTACCTATTAATTTAAAAAAAAAATAAGGAAATGTCATTCTCATTGGAACAAGTCTTTTATGATCACTTCCATAATAGTATCATCTTATAGTTTAAATTCCAAGATATAAATGTTGGAAGGACAAATCAAACTAATTTCCTTATGTATAACATGGCATTAGTCAAAGCACATGTACTATAAAGTATACATATATTAATTACTATATACAAAAATAGCACATGTTAGCTATTTATCATAGGTTCAATCTTTCATTAACACTGTTACCTACTGTTTGATATTTTGTGGTTTAGTAATTTAATCATTAAACATGTCCATCTGTGAGTTCCTAGGAAATCTATATTGACTTTACCTTTCTGTCATGGTTGTAAATAGAAAACAGAAAATGATTTTCTATTGTGAGAGTTTTATTTAACAAACATCGATTTAAAAAACACTATTTAAACATGCAATGGTTAATTATCATGTAAGGGTTTGCATATTTTCATGATAATCTCTGTGAGAAATAATAGTTATCATTAATTATTGTTAGGAATTTCATAAGTTTACAAATATGGTAATGATATTACAATGTTGTAAAGCATTTACTCTTTACATGAGATAAATAAAACTACCTTGTTCTTAAGTGAGACTACTGCATAATTTAAATTATTAATAACTCTGATGTATCTTTATGGAAATAAATTTAAGTATGTGTTAAAAGAAATATGTGTTTTTCATTTTCACCTAGAATTTTAGATTAATATATTACAAACATTTTGATTTGGAAATTCCTCATTTCTATGTTAGATGAGTAGATAGAAGAAAACCTGATTATTTGGAAGAAAATATAAATTTCTTCCAATTCAAATTTATTTGACATACGTTTTTGTGATAGTATTAAAAGCCATAATGTTAGCAATTTAAAATAATTTAAATTATCATTTTACAAACTAAGTCACATTTGTGTTGCAATTTTTGATACTCACAAACTACTTCATTGTAAGAGATCTAAATTTTCTCTTTCTTTTGGGATTTTTTTGTATGTGTGCTTATATGAGTGTATGTATGCAGGGTCAGTTGTTCAGTTGTAACTTCTCATGGGGCATCTCAGGCTAATCTGGCTGGCCTTTGAGATTCAGGATATGCCTGTCTCTTTCTCTTTTGCCCTGGGATTGTAATGTAGGTCACCATATCAGGTTTGAAGATTCAAATTTAAAAGATAAATGTTAGCCTATGCCAGATAAGTAAATATTAAAGTTGACATAAGAGACTGGAAATTTTAATCTCTTAGAAGTCAGACAAAAATTATTGAAATATTTTCTATATTTTATGTTTTTGCCATCTCTAGTTTCTCCAGATACTCCCTACCTCCCTTACCATCCAATTTTATTTCTTTTAATTTTAATTTATTCTTATGTCCCACAATGCATCAGACTGCAGTTATCCCTCACATATAAACAAACTGAAATAAAACCCACATAATCATTTCATTAGATGCTGAAAAAGACTTTGCCAAATTCAATAGTCCTTTATGATAAAGTTTTAGAGAGATTAGGGATCCAAGGACAGACCAAAACATAATAAAGGTAATTTATACCAATCCTATAGCCAACATCAATTTAAATGGAATTTTCTTAATCAAAGATAGTCATACAAGTTTTCATTCTTAGTGTATTTCAAATTTTGGGATTAAGAAATTAAAACTAGTCTAAAAGTGATAGTCATTTAGTACTCAACTCAAACCTAGAAGAGAAGAATTTTAGCTGCATTTTTAAAAGTCATAAAGAATCTGAATATCAGTAGAAGCTAACAGCATAAAACTGGACCTCTCCTTCCCTTGGTAGCAATCTTTTATTATCCATTCCTTTCAACAGACCTATTGAAAACAGTTGGGATTCATTTGTAGTTGATGTACATGTGTAACATTGCTATTAATGGTAGTCAAGACAAGAATAGTCTCTCTTGACAAATCCACAGAGGAAAGCCAAATCACTCTGACAGTGCAAGAGGAGAACAGCTGTACATTTTATATCCTCCCAAATGGTAACAGAATAAAGCAAATAAAAAGGAATAGACTCAAGTTTTCATTCCTGTGAAAGAAATCCACTAGAAAAATTTGACTTTTGGTGACATTTTATAGATAAACTCTCCTCTTTAACAAACTACTATATTCTGCAAATAATTTTATTGATGCATGTTTGGTTTTCTGTGCATTTTACTGCACATAGCCAAATTTTGTAGGGGTGGTTAGTATTAAAAGATGAAGTAGTAATTCACTTTATTTTAGGATGATCATTCAGTTCATACTGATAATCCCAAAATTGTGAGAAGAAAGACCATTGACCCAAACCATCATGGTAAAATTAATTAAACCAATCATTTACATTTGGGTACATTGGCTGCCTCCTCCTAAGCCATGTTTTAAGAGATCAGCATCAGACATGAGGAAGATAAGTGCTTTTGTAATTCAGGGATAAGGTGTTTTTAAATAAGGGATTTGGCTGGCAAATGATCAGGGTTAAACAAGAAGAGGATAAATGTAATAAGTTGGTCATAACAACCTTCTGAAACAAAGACATGATTGCAACATCGTTATGAGGTAGTCATAACAAGGTGATCATAATAGCAGGTAGTAATAGTAACATTTTGACGTAAGGTCATGTTTAGCATTTCCTGGAACAGGCAGTACAGAGAACCATTTATAGCTAGGGTTACAGATGGGCATATTCTAATTCTTGAGAAACAGAAACGTAATCATGAGCAGAAATAAACCTAGTTTGTCTTTGTTATAAGATGGCTTTCAAGCCTCAGATGAAAGCAAGCTGATTTATCACTACCTGAATGAAGCTTCCAAAATGTTGGAGAATGTTGTGTATAGTGTTGACATACAAGTACTCATCACAAACAGACTTGTATGTAAAATTCCAATAGATTCACATTAATACAACAGTATGGTAAATGTTACAAGGAGAATATATTTCAATGGGGGAAAGGAACTACTAATTTTGTAAACAGGTTTTATTTTTGTACAACCTTGCTAAAATATCAAAAGATGTAACCTTGAATGACTGATTTGTAAAATACTTGACTTAACTGTTATTGATCATATATATAACCATAAAGTAAGGACAACATATTTTTTCTAGACATCGTTAAGTTTGCTTGAATAGCCATAACAGAGAGTGATTAAGTATCTTTCTGTGTACATTCTTTTGTTCTCCAAGCTTACAAGACTTTATTCAGGCATGACAGATGAATAAACATCATTTCAAAATGTGTTTTTAAAAGTTTTTAAAATATCTTAAAGTTATGAAAAAATCTTATCTAACCTCTTAAATTATGCACCTTGTTCACTATTTTTTTTTTCAATCTTCATGGCTAACTGTTTTAATTGGCAAGTTCTAAGAAAGAAGTCTTGCTCCTTCCTCTCAGTCCTTTCTGCTGGGGCATACTGTTAGCTAGTGTGTTCTCCTGAAGACCAAATATCCTGAGCCATCCAAGAATATCTGCTGCAATCAGAGCATTTGGTAAGAACCTTCCTGAAATGCCATAGCTGCCACTGGGAGCCCTGTGAACTCGGGACCCATCACATCCCAAATCCTGCACGCACCAAATACCACTCCCCTTCCACCCAGTCCTTTCTGCTGGGACAGACTGCTAGCTAATCTGCTTCTGTGAAGACATCATATTCTGAAGTATCCCAGAAGATCCACTGCATTCAGGGCAACTGACACCACAGCCTGAGGCACTCCAGGAGAACCACTGCCCACAGGAAAACTGGTACTACAGCCTGAAGGCATCCCAGGAGATCCACTACATACATGGCAACTGAGCAACTGATCACCAGATTGTCTGCTCCCCTGAAGACACCACAGCTTGAAGGCATCTCAGGAGCTCCTCTGTACACAGGCCAACTGGGCAACAGACACTGCAGTCTGAAGACCTCCCAGGTGCTCTGTGGCATGCAAGGCAAATGACCCAACAGACTGAAAGCCTCCGTGGAGTTCTGCTGCACACAGGGAAACAGACTCCACAGTCCCTGGAGAACATCTTCACACAGAACAATAGCTTGACTGCTCCTGTGAAGATCCAATAGTATGAAGGCCTCCCCAGAGATCTACTGCAACCAGGACAAGAGATCAGCAGTTTCTTTGCCCCTCTGAAGAGGCCCATGTTGGAAGGATCCAAAGGGGGTTTGCTAAAGCCAGGGCTGCAGACCTACCAGGAGACCTGAAGCAACCCAGGGACAAAAGAGGCAGACTCCAGACAAAGTCATCCAGACCACCCAACACCAGGGATAACCAGAGGCAAGCAAAAGACTGTTGGGAGCCATAATGGGAAAAGCTAATAATTAGCAGGTGATCATCCTGAAATGCTTGCCTCAGATTATAATCTGCGACAGGTGCGCCACATTCAGCAAGGCTGTGTGGAGATATTTTAGGAAAAATCCCTGCTATTATATGCTTTTCCTATTATTATTATTATTATTATTATTATTATTAAACATATGTAACAATCACTAGCAATAGCACACCCCTGTGGAGCAGATCTCTGCAGACCCACGAAGATGTACTGTCTCGTAGTGATACTATATAAACAAATAGATGATTTCTTAAGTCTTAATGATGATCCTATAAGAATTCCTAAAATTATATCAATGATTATTTAGCTCTTTTATAGTGGGACTGGTATTAAGTCCCTTTCTGACAATCAATACTGCTATGAGAACTCTGCCAATCTCCCAAGTGTCTTTGGTTAACAGCTCTCAGATAGTAACCAGACTTCTCCTGCTCAGAGCACATTCCAATGTGGTTGTAAAACAATTAACCAAGGGTCACTAAAAGGGAACTCACAATTTATTATAGGTGCTAGGACAGAAGAGAAAATACTGCCTGGGTTTATCTATACAAAACTTCACTAATTTCTTAAGTTATAGTTTTAAACCTTCGATGAACCTGTGGAGCTAGAAAAGGTGATGGATGTTTAGTCAGATAATTACTCCTAATGGATATGCATGTAAACATTTTCTGTTGTAAACTTCTATTTCAATTTATGATTTGAATTTTGGTGTGAACTTGTGATGAACTTTGTAACATGTGATCATGTACTCTGTATGAGGTATAAGACAAAGGGACGTTCGTTAGCGGCTATCTTCTCACTTTTTCCTCTCGCTTCTTCTTCTTTCTTCTCCTCTCTCTCTCTCTTTCTCTACTCTTCTCTCTTCTCCTCTCTCTTCTCTCCCTCTTCTGTCTTCCCTGCTTAGAATCTCTCCATTTTTTCCACTTTTTCTCTTAGATAGCTTTCATAGGAAACTTTTTACACTTAGTTATAAACTGTGATAAATTCTTTTAAGTGTCTTTTCTTCCTGAGACCTCAAACTAACAGACCTAAGTTAGAGCCTGGCAGTGCCTGCAGAGAGAGGACAAAGGCCAATTGCCAAATCCTCTGCCATCCCTGGCTGAGGTGCTAGTGGCCAGAAGCTGTTTCTGGCCTCAGAAGATCAAACAGATAGCAGGTCAGCTACAGTAGCCTAGTAAATAAACTTTAGTAACTAGACAAATAAGATTTTATTAATTCAGCAACCCTAAATCTATCGTAAGACCAAAGTCTTACCCTGAACCTCGTAAGACCAAGTCTTACCACCGCCTACACTCTTCCAATCCCCATCCCCCTGGGCTGCCCCAAGAAGAACCGACCGGAGGAGACGAAAGAAGATCACCTTCTCCTCCCATTGTGCCAGGCCAGGCTCCCGGCACATGACCATAAGCAACAGAAGCCAATATGTGTGGGCATCATCAGAACCCACCACAGCAAGCCCTGAATACACCAACACACCTAAAATCAGGAAGCTGACCTCTATCACATAGAATCTTTTAAGGAAGATATAAATAACTCACTGAAAGAAATACAGGAATACCAGGTAAACAGGTAGAAACTCCTAAAGAGGAAACAAATAAATCCCTTAAAGAAACACAGGAAAATACAATCAAAGAGGTGAAGGAATTGAATAAAGCAGTCCAATACCTAAAAGTGTATTGGAAGCAATAAAGAAGCAGAAGTAATAAAGAAAACACAATAGAGACAAACCTGGAAATGGAAAACCTACAAAAGCAGTCAAGAACTACAGATGCACCACCAACAGAATACAAGAGATAGAAGAGAGAATCTCAGATGTAGAAGATAACATAGAAGAGATTGACACAAATGACAAAGAAACTTTAACACATAAAAAATCTCCTAACCCAAAGCTTCCATGAAATTCAGGATACAATGAAAAGACTAAATCTAAGAATAATCAGAATAGAGGAGATCAAAGATTCCCAGCTCATAGGACCTGAAAATGTCTTCAACAAAATCATAGAACACTTACCCAACCTAAAGAAATAGATGGCCATAAAGGTAAAAGAAGCCTATAGTAGACCAAATAAATGGTACCAGAAAAGAAAATCCTCTCGTCATATAATAATCAAAACACTAAATGCATAGAACAAAGAAAGAATATTAAAAGCTGCAAGGGAAAATAGCCAAGTAACATACAAAGGTAGACCTATCAGAATTACATGAGACTTCTCAACAGAGACTATGACAGGCAGAAGAACCTGGTCAGAGGTCATGCAGACTCAAAGAGAACATAAATGCCAGCCCAGGATACTATACCCAGCAAAACTCTCAATCAGCATAGGTGGAGAAACCAAAATATTTCAGGACCTACACCAAAGAAAAGACACGATATTAAGCCCCTCACAACAAAGCCAAAAGGAGAGAAATACTAACTCATAAAGCCACCTACATAAACAAACATATCAAGAACCAACAGTTATCTGTCTTTAATATCTCTCAATATTAACAGACTCAACTCACCTATACAAAAATATAAACAAACAGGCTGGATATGCAAACAAAATCCAGCATTTTGCTGCATACAAGAAACACACTTCACTAATGAAGACAGCACTATCTCAGAGTAAAAGGATGAGAAAAGGTTTTCCAAGCAAATGGTCCCAGGAAACAAGATGGAGTTGCCATCCTAATATCCAATAAAATAGACTTTCAACAAAAAGTGATCAAGTGTGATAAGGAAGGATATTTCATATTCATCAAAGGGAAAATCCACCAAGAAAAAGTCTCAATTCTGAACATCTATGCCCCAAATGCAAGGGCACCCACATTCATAAAAGAAACTTTACTAAAGCTCAAAACACACATTGAACCCCACACAATAATTGTGGGAGACTTCAACGCCCCACTCTCACCAGTGGACAAGTCATTGAAACAGAAACTAAACAGAGACACAGTAAAACTAATAGAGGTTCTAAACCAAATGGATTTAACAGGTATCAACAGAACATTTCACCTTAAAACAAAAGAATAAACCTTCTTCTCAGCACCTTATGATACCTTCTCCAAAACTGACTATATAATTTGTCACAAAACAACCCTTAACCAATACAAGAAGATTGAAATAATCTCATTCATCCTATCAGATCACCATATCCTAAGGCTGGTCTTCAATAAAAGAAAAAGCAACAGAAATTCCACATACACATGGAAACTGAACAACTCTTTACTCAATGATAACTTGATCAGGGAAGAAATAAAGAAAGAAATTAAAGACTTCTTGGAATTTAATGAAAATGTTGACACATCGTACCCAAACTTATGGAACATAATGAATGTAATGCTAAGAGGAAAATTCATAGCACTAAATGCCCTGGTAAAAAAAACTGGAGAGAGCTTACACTAGCAACTTAACAGAACACCTGAGAGCTCTAAAGCAAAAAGAAGCAAACTCACCCAAGAAGAGTGGATGGTAGGAAATAATCAAACTCAGCCTGGAAATCAACTAAATAGAAACAAAGAGAACAATACAAAGAACCAACAAATCCGACAGATAGATCTTTGAAAGAATCAACAAGATAGATAAACCCTTAGCCAAACTAACTAAAGAGTCCAGAGTCAGTATTCAAATTAACAAACTTAGTAATGAAAAGGGATACATAATAATAGAAACCGAGGAAATTTAAAAAAAAAAATCAGATCCTACTACAAAAGCCTATCCTCAACAAAACTGGAAAATCTAGATGAAATGGATGGTTTTCTAGATAGATACCACACACCAAAGTTAAATCAAGAGCAGGTAAACTATCTAAACAGGGCCAAATCCCATTAAGAAACAGAAGTCATTAAAAACCTCCCAACAACAACAACAACAAAAGCCCAGGGCCAGATGGATTTAGTAAAGAATTCTACTAGACCTTCAAAGAAGACCTAATACCTATATTCCTCAAACTATTTCATAAGATAGAAACAGAAGGAATACTATCTAACTGATTCTATAAAGCCACAATTATCTGATACTTATACCACACAAGGACCCAACCACAAAAGAGAACTTCAGTCTAATCTCGTTTATGAATATCAATGCAAAAACACTCAATAAAATTCTTGCAGATTGAATCTAAGATCACATCAAAATCATCATTCACCTCAATCAAGTAAGCTTCATCCCAGTGCTGCAAGGTTGGTTCAATATATGAAAATTCATTAATGTAATCCACTATATAAAGAAACTCAAAGAAAAAATCACATGATTATTTCCTTAGACACAGAACAACCATTTGACAAAATACAACACCTTTTCATGTTAAAAATATTGGAGAGATCGAGAATTCAAAGTCCATACTTACACGTAATAAAACCAATTTACTGAAAACCAACAGTTAATATCAAATTAAAAGGAGAGATACTTGAAGCAATGCTACTAAAATCAGGGACAAGACAAGGATGCTCACTTTCGCATATCTATTCAATATAGTATTAGAAGTGCTATCTAGAAAAATAAGACAATAAAAATGAGATCAAAGGGATACAAATTAGCAAAGAAGAAATAAAGATATCACTATTTGTAGATGTTATGATAGAATACATAAACAACCCCCAAAATTCTACCAGAGAACTTCTCCAGCTGATAATAACTTTCAGCAAAGTGATTGGATATAAAATTAACTCAAATAAATCAGTAGCCGTACTTTATACAAATGATAAACAGGCTGAGAAAGAAATTAGGGAAACAACTCCTTTCACATTAGCCACAAATAATATAAAATATCTTGGGGTAACTCTAATCAAACAAGTAAAACATCTGTATAACAATAACTTCATGTCTCTCAAGAAAGAAATTGAAGAAGATCTCAGAAAATGGGCAGATTTCCTATGTTCATGGATTGGCAGAAATAACATAGTAAAAATGCCCGTCCTACCAAAAGCAATCTACAGATTCAATGAAATCCCCATCAAAATCCCAACACAATTCTTCAAAGACATAGAAAGAGCAAATTCTTCTGGAAAGGCAAAAAACCCAGAATAGTGAAAAACAATTCTTAACAATAAAAGAATGGCTGGGAGAAGCACCATCCCTGACTTCAAGTGTTACTACAGAGCAATAGTGATAAAAACTGCATGGTATTGGAACAGAGATAGGTTGATCGATTGAATAGAATTGAAGACCCAGAAACAAAACCACACACTTAAGGACACTTTCTCTTTGACAAAGAAGCCAAAAATATATAATGGAAAAAAGAAAGCATCTTCAGTAAATGGTGTGGGTCTAACTAGCTGTCTGTAAGTAGAAAATGAAAATAGACCCATATTTGTAATTTGTAACCTTGCACAAAGCTCAAGTCCAAGTGGATCAAGGACCTCAACATAAAACCAGATACACTGAATCTAAATGAAGAGAAAGTGGGAAAGAGCCTTGAACTCATTGGCACAGGGGGAAATTTCTTAACCAGAACTCCAATGGCTCACACTCAAAGATCAAGAATTGATAAATGGAACTTCATGAAACTGTAAAAGTTCTGTAAGGCAAAGGACATAGTCAATAAAACAAATTGGCAAACTACAGATTGGGAAAAAATCTTTACAAATCCCACATCCAATAGAGGACTAATATCCAAAACATATAAAGAACTTGGGAAGCTAACCACCAGAAAACTAAACAACTCAATCAAAAACTGGCATATAGAACTAAACTGAGAATTCATAACAGAGGAATCTTGAATGGCTGAGAAGCACCTAAAGAAATGTTCAAAGTTGTTAGTGATCAGAGAAATGGAAATCAAAATGACCCTGAGATTCTACCTTACACCAATCAGAATGGCTAAGATGAAAAAGTCAGGTGACAACAGATGTTGGTGAGGCTGTGGAGAAAGAGGAACACTCCTCTATTGCTGGTGGAATTACAAACTGGTATAACCACTCTGGAAATCAATCTGAAAGTTCCTCAGAAAACTGGAAATAGATCTACCTGAAGATTTAGCAACCTCACTCAGCAATATACTGAAAAGGTGCCCCACCATGCCACAAGGGCATGTGTTCCACTATTTTCATAGTGCCCCTGTTTGTGATAGCCAGAAGCTAGAAACAACCCAGATGTCCAATGACAGAAGAATGGATACAGAAAATGTGGTTCATTTACAAAATGGATTACTACTCAGCTATTAAGAATGAGGGCATCCTGAGTTTTGCAGGCAAATGGATGGAACTAGAAAATATCATCCTGAGTGAGGTAACTCAGACCCAAAAGGACATGCATGGTGCAGTAACTAATAAGTGAATATTAGCAAAAACAAATTCAGAATACTTAAGATACAGTCCACACCACTCAAACATGTCAACAAGCTGATGGGCCCAAGTGAGGACACCTCAGTCCCACTTGGGACGGAGAAGAAAGCAATCACAAGGGGGGAGGGAGGACCTGGGAGGGAATGTGGACAGTGAGGTGCAGAGGGGAGCATGATCTGGCATTGGGTGGTGGAAAAGGACTGAAGCCATGAGGGCCAGGAGAAAGAATGGAAACAGGTAACTTCTGGAGGTAGGAGGTTAGGGGAACCCTCCAGAATGTACCAGAGACTGGGAAGTAAGAGGTTCTCAGAACTCAAATGGAAGGACCTTAGATGAAATGCCCTACACTGGGGAGAGGGAACGTGTAGAGCCCACTTCCAGCAGAAAAACAGGGCATCAAGTGAGTTATGGGGTTGCCATCCCACAGTCAAAACTGACTCATAATTGTTCCTGTCTGAAAGACTGCAGGGATGGAAATGGAGAGGAGCCTGAGAAAAAGAAGGACCAGCAACAATCCCAAAGCGGGATCTAGCTCAAGGGAAGGCCCTAAGGCCTGACATTATTACTGAGGCTACTGAGTACTCACAAAAGGGAACTATCATGACTGCCCTCAAGCAGCTAAAAGAATCAGATGCAGATATTTGCACCCAACCAATGGAAATAAGCTACTGACCCTGTGGTTGAATTAGGGAAAAGCTGAAAGAAGCTGAGGAGGAGAGTGACCCTGTAGGAAGACCAGCAGTTTCAACTAACTTAGACCTCCAAGATCTCTCAAACACTGGATCACCAACCAGGCGGCATACATCAACTGATATGAGGCCCTCAACTCATATACAGCAAAGGACTGACAGGTCTGGATTTAGTCAGAGAAGATACACCTAACCCTCAAGAGACTGGAGGCCCCAGGGAGTTTAGAGGTCAGGTGCGGTGGTGGATGGTGGGGATATCCTTGTAAAGACAGGTGGCAGAGAGGTGGTATGGGATGTAAAACAGTTGGAGGATGAACCAGGAAGGGAATAAAATCTGGAGTGTAAATAAATAAATAAATAATTAAAAGAGTAAATAAAAATAAAGAAATCCCACTCTAATTAGCACATTGTTTCAGTTACAATCACTTAGTATTTATTTATTATTAATTTTATTATTCTTTTCTGATCTTTAATACTTATCAATGTGTATTTTCTGTTTTCATTCTATATCTAGTATAATGCATACTCTCCAAACTATAAGATGTAATCAATAAATATTTGTTGAATGAGAAAATTTATCATTCAAATATATCTAATAAAGAAATATTTGTCATAGTTTTACAAATGCTTTATTGAATATATTAAGCAGTGATATTAATATAATAATAAATACAGATTTGTATTTATAAGAAACTTACTAATTTTCTTAAATCAATGTAGAAAAATGAACCGTATTGTTTTAGGCATATGACACCACTGTTTCAATTTCTTAGTAAAATTATAAATTAAATGTTATCTCCTTAAACAAGAATTTGCTACATATTTTAAACAACTTGCCTTTTAATATCTTTATTACATCTCTGAAAAGTATATAAAAATTATTTGGATCATTTCTACCTCTCAGCTCCTCCCAGATCTATCCTTACCTTTCTATCCACTAAACTTGTTATTTTTCTCCCATCAAGTCTAGTTTATGTTGCCTAAGTAAGCTTGGGTATGGAGGCTGGCCTGGATAGTGGTAAATCTACCAAAGATAGAAGAAAACTGAGTCTCCTACCACTAGAAGCAAACACATGCTAAAAATGTCTCAGCTAACTGTGGAAATATGCACTTGTCTCCCATCTTTCATTGTTAGACTACCAGGACCACAGTCTAATCTCATTCCTGGTTTCAAGGATCTCCAGAGCAGTGGTTCTCAGCTTGTGGGTCATGAACCTTTTGGCAATTGGTTATCAGATATTTGCATTGAGATTCATAACAATAGCAAGATTATGGTTATGAAGTAGCAACAAAATAATTTTGTTACTGGGTGTCACCACAACATGAGGGACTCTATTGAAGAGTCATAACATTAGGACAGTTGAAAACCATGGCTATAGAGAACCGGAACTGATAGAATGGATGGATTGATGAATGAATCATTGAATATGTGTATACATAGATACATACATACATGTATGATTTCTTAGATTGGCTTACAGAATCTGATCTGGCTAGTCCAACAAAAGCTGGCTCCTGATGAAAACACCAGATTCTGGTAATTGTGCAGTGCACGAAGCTGTGTGTTTTAGTTGTCTTTTTTTCTGTATTGGAATCCCAAAGAGGTAGGTCTTATACCAGTGAAGAAATGCCCTAGTAACACAATAGAGGAACTAGCTAGAAAGAATGAAGGAAAGCAGGAAAAAGCAAAAGCTTTATGTGGTCTCCTATTTAAGGTGAGTCTTCTGACCCAAAATTATCCAGATTTATTTGAGTCTTTTCACCTCAAGTAATCCCAAGTAAAACCTAGGGATCAATGATATTATAAGCACACTATACTAAATAACAAGCAAGCATAAAAATAACAGTATTTAGTAATATGAACTTAAAATAAAACCTGGTCAGAAAAAAGAGGCAAGGATATTACATATTCATTAAAAGGAGAAAGCCACCAAGAGGGCATTACAGTTTCAAACACTTATATACTAAATATAGGTGCAGAAATTTTTATAAAGTACACTATTATAGCTAAAACCACAAACTGAATCAACTGTGACACAGGGTTACTTTAATTTCCCACTATCAATAGACAAGTCACCTAGACAAAAATAAAAGGAAAAACTTTTGATTTAAATGGTACCATAAATGAAACTGGACTTCTAAACATTTTTAGAATATTCTACACAAATACTAAAGAATATACTTCCTTCTCAACATCCCATAGAGCTTTCCCCCAAATTGACTACATATTAGAACACAAAACAAGTTTCAACAGATTCAGTATAACTGAAATGATACCTGTGTTCTAACTGATAATAAAGGAATATAGCTAGATATCAACAACAATAGAAAAGACAGAGAGTACATAACTTATATACTACTAGTGCATAAATAAAGAATACACTAATGGAAGAAAATTAGGTAAATGAAGAAACTAAGAAGGAAATTAAAATATTCAATATTCATACATTCTAAAAAAGAAAACAAAATATACCATAATCTATGAAAGCTTATATAAAGGGGAACTAAGTACCCCAATAAAAAGCTAATGTTACTATGGAAGGCCTGGGAAAGGAAAAATAAAAGGAAACAAATAAAAAGTAGAAATTAGAAAGCGTAATTTCTATCATGGTTGAAATTAATAATATGGAAATGAAAAAAATCGATGAAGAGATGGTTTCTTGGAAAAATTAGCAGGATTGACAACAAACCTTAAGTCACATTAACCAAGAGAGACAAGAGAGAGAGAGAGAGAGAGAGAGAGAGAGAGAGAGAGAGAGAGAGAGAGAGAACAAGTTAGTAAAATAAAGGACAAAAGGATAACATTACAACAGATACTGAAGAGTTTACATCTATAATCTACAAACCTTGAAAAATTTAAAGGAATGAAAAGTACTTTTAGATATATGTGACTTACAAAAATTACATGAAATGAAACAAATCATTTAAGTGATTATAATTCAGATTAAACTTGCAGCAGACACTTAGAGCACATTTTAAAAGCCAATCTTTCTTTGTCATACTGCAAAACATTGAATTTATATTTCTTTCATTCAACATCTTTATAATCTTAGCAACACCTATTTTTCTCAAAACATTTGGCTTCGTACCTAATTAGTACTTATAGTCAAATGTATCTTATGACTAATGCATGCTGCCAGCCAGGCATTGGCAAGCTTTGATATCTTACAGTTTATGGTTGAAATCCCTGTCAAATGCCAAAACAGTGATTACCCATGTATTCGACTTAAAAAAAAGTATCAATTCTTTCAGGTGTTAGGCATTTTGTATCCCAGAAAGAATTGGCATTATGTCTAAATGAATATTTGAACATTATTTTTGTTCAGTTGAGGAGCTTTGGAGATACTCTCATGGAGGGGAACTATAGTGGGAAAAATAATAATTACTAGTTGATGTGTAACCAGACAGTCTTAGTTAATTTGCAAGCACTATTGAACATTGTCTTGCTCTATTCAAGTCAAAATACTCTGAAGAGTGTCTATATCATTTCTTTTATTTGGGATTTTATTTGGAGATTTTATTTGATTTTTTTTGATTCCTTTCTTTTTATGTATTCTTTTAATGTATTTTTTGGTACCATATTGTAATATGTAAAATTGGGTTATTATATGAATTACTTTTCTCAATGCTGTAAAAATTATCCCACAGAAACCATTTAAGGGAAGAAAGATTTATTTTTGCTCATTGTTTTAGTTATTATGATGTTGCCTGCAGTTGAAGAAGGAATATAAGAAAGCAACTCTCAGTAATTATAAATTTTAGTTGTATCCAATGACATTCTAGATTTGTATTTGTATAGCATTATTAAGATATAGATAACAATGAAGTATTGGATACTTAGAGCATGTTAAGAAGATACTGTTCTTACCAACACACACACACACACACACACATACACAGGCAAAGAGGTAAAGATATAAGAATAGATAATAAAAGATAAACCAGAAACACAATGGTAAATAATACATGTATTGTCTTGTATTAGAAATTAAAAAATTGAGACATGAAAGCTTAAAACAAGCTATTTGAGAAGATGAAGGGAACTAGAAAGAGATGGAGAGAACATCAGAGAGTAATTAGGGGTGAACATGATCAAAGAATACAATATATGTGTGGGGCGGTGGGATGTGGGAAGCAGCTGGGTGCCTGGTTGAGCAAGCCTTGAACCCCGGACCTTTATCAGGACAGCAGGTGTTCGGCGCTGCCCCCAGGCCCTGGTTCTTTTCATTCAGCTTCGGCCCTCCACAGCCTTTCCCAAGGGGAGGTCTATGACTATCAGTCAAGAGGAACAGTGCCTCAGGCCCTCCCACATGTAGATGAGGTATTTCTAAGCTCTCAGTCCAAGCCAATAGGCATTATCTGCCAGACCCTAACCCACATGCAGATGAGGTATCTCTAAGCTCTCCGACCAAGCCAATAGGCGTTATCTGCTGTCAGACCCTAACCCACCCTGAAACTGTATATAAAGGCTCTATTCAGGAGAAGTAAAGGGGTGTGTTCGAGAATCATCCTGGTGTCCGAGAGTTTCTGTCTCAAGAGCTGTAACACTTGGGGAGAGATCTGCTCTCCCGGAACCTACCTGGGGCACCAAGCTGCTTCCTTGCCTACTAGCTGGCTTCTATCGGCCCAGCCCGGGCGGCTCAGCGTGGAGAGACAGGTGCAGCACCTGGGAGTGACCGAGCTGTGACAGCGGAGACTTGAGCAGAGGCAGCATCGGAGGCAGGCAATCTCTCCTCCCTGCTTGCACTCGCACCCTTTTGGCCCAGACCTCTCCCACCAGGCTGGGCTGAAGACCAACAGACAGTGGAGACGTGGGTAGAGGACCCTCCCAGCTCTCACTCTGTCCTCAGCCTGGAGATCATCGTGGGACACCCTCCAGAACCAGGGACCCACATATATGTATGTGAAAATGGAATTGTAAAACTCATTATTTTGCTCAAGAAACATATACTAACAAGTTTATAAAGAATACCAGTACATTTTTGCAAATGATGTTTATATTTGGCACCTTGACTGTGATAATTTTATTACAGGTTTATCTACACACCTCCAAACTCAACAAATACTATGCAGTAAACAGGGGAAAGTTTTTTATATATTGATAATATATTTAATAGTTTAAAAAAATAGAGGAGTTGGGTAAAGAAAATGAAGGAAGTAGGGATGTAGGCAAGAAAGAGTGAATAAGGGAGGGAGGAGTATTACATTCCTACTGAAGTACAAAGAAATAAGTTGACCTGATCTTGATCCCTATCAATTTCCTGTATTTAAAACATGTATTTTATGAAGTCCCATTTGTCAATTCTTGATCTTAGAGCATAGGCCATTGGTGTTCTGTTCAGGAACTTTTCCCCTGTGCCTAGGTATTCAAGGGTCTTCTCCACCTTCTCTTCTATTAGTTTCAGTGTGTCTGGTTTTATGTGAAGGTCCTTTATCCACTTGGACTTGAGCTTTGTACAAGGAGATAAGAATGGATCGATTTGCATTCTTCTGCATGCTGTCCTCCAGTTGAACCAGCACCATTTGTTGAAAATGCTGTCCTTGTTCCACTGGATGGTTTTAGCTCCTTTGTCAAAGATCAAATGACCATAGTTGTGTGGGTTCATTTCTGGGTCTTCAACTCTATTCCACTGATCTTCCTGCCTGTCTCTGTACCAATTCCAGGCCGTTTTTATCACTATTGCTCTGTAGTACAGCTTGAGGTCAGGGATGGCGATTCCTCCAGAAGTTCTTTTATTGTTGAGAATGGTTTTCGCTATCCTGGGTTTTTTGTTGTTCCAAATAAATTTCAGAATTTCTCTTTCTAGTTCTGTAAAGAATTAAGTTGGTATTTTAATGGGGATTGCATTGATTTTGTAGATTGCTTTTTGCCAGATGGCCATTTTTACTATATTAATCCTGCTGATCCATGAGCATGGGAGATCTTTCCAAAGTTTCTGTAAGGCAAAGGACACTGTCAATAGGACAAAACGGCAACCAACAAATTGGGAAAAGATCTTTACAAATCTCACATCCGATAGAGCACTAATATCCAATATATACAAAGAACTCAAGAAATTAGGCTCTAGACAACCAAATAACCCTATTTCAAAAATGGGGTACAGAGCTAAACAAAGAATTCTCAACTGAGGAAATGCGAATGGCCGAGAAGCACCTAAAGAAATGTTCAGCATCCTTGGTCATCAGAGAAATGCAAATCAAAACAACCCTGAGATTCCACCTCACATCAGTCAGAATGGCTAAAATCAAAAACTCAGGTGATAGCAGATGCTGGAGAGGATGTGGAGAGAGAGGAACACTCCTCCATTGTTGGTGGGATTGCAAGATGGTGCAACCACTATGGAAAACAGTCTGGTGGTTCCTCAGAAAATTGGACATATCACTACCTGAGGACCCAGCTATACCACTCCTGGGTATATATCCAGAAGATCCTCTAACACATAGCAAGGACATATGCTCCATTATGTTCATAGCAGCTTTATTTATAAAAGCCAGAAACTGGAAAGAAACCAGATGCCCTTCAACAGAGGAATGGATACAAAAAATGTGGTACATTTATACAATGGAATATTACTCAGCTATTAAAAACAATGAATTTGATAAATTCTTATATAAATGGATGGAACTAGAAAATATCATCCTGAGTGAAGTAACCTAATCACAAAAGAACACACATGGTATTCACTTACTGATTATTGGATTTTAGCCCAGAAGCCTGAAATACCCAAGATTCAACTCACAGACCACATAAAGCTCATGAAGAATGAAGACCAAGTGGGGGGGGGGCTTTAGTCTTTCTTAGAAGAAGTAACAAAATACTCAAGGGAGCAAATATGGAGACACAGTTCAGGATAGAAACTGAAGGAGGGACCGTCTACAGACCATTCCACCTGGATATCCATCCTATGTGCAGTCACCAAAGGTAGAGGTTGATGTGGATGTCAGGATGTACATGCTGACAGGAGCCTGATATAGCTGTCTCCTTAGAAGTCTGTAAGAGTCTGACATACTCAGAGGCAGATGCTCACAGCTAACCATTAAACTGATCATGGGGTCCCCAATGGAGAAGATAGAGTGAAGGCTGAAGGAGTTGAGAGGATTCACGACACCATGAGGAAAGCAACAATCCCAACCAACCAGAGCCCCCAGGGTCTAAACCACCAGCCTGGGAACACTTAGGGAGGGACCCATGGCTCCAGCTATATATGCAAGGAAGCAATATATAAGTGGGAGAAGAGATCCTTGGTCCCATGAAGGCTGGACATCGTGGGGGGGGATATTCGAGGGTGGGAGGTGAGGTACGGGTAGGGTGGGTGGGGGTACACCAACATGGAGGCAGGAGGAGGGGGGAAGGGATAGTGAGTTCCTGGGAGGGAAGGAGGGAAATAGGGTAAGGAGAGAACATCTGAAATGTAAATAAAAATTTCAATTAAAAAACAAAAACAAAAACAAAAAAAACCCATGTATTATGGAACAATGTTATTTAGGGTTTTCAAAAAGTTCTTGGGAAACTAACTACAGTTTCTGCCTGCTCCTAGTATCATTGTAGGTGTGGCTGCTGTGTCACATGTGTGTCAGGAGATGGCAGATAGAAGCTGTGTCTATGTTCAGTAACCTAATATTTCCTGAAAAAAAAAAAGTGAGCCTGCAACAGCTACAAGTCTGATTCCAAGGAGCTTGCCTGAGACAGTGGCAGGCACCAACAGATCCCAGGACCAGGAGTAAGCCAGAGACTAGAGGAACCCTGCTTGGGACTAAGGAAACTGGGCAGGAGTAAGACTGAGGCAGATGACCCTCTCATGGGACCACTCAGTCAGACTGGGTGAGAAGCAAGCCTGAGATGACTATCAGATCTGCACTATGGGGCTTAGACAGGGAAGTAGCCTGACATGACCACCAGTCGGGTGCCTCACAGGCCTGTGTATATGAGCAGATCATGCCAAAGATGACCCTTGCTTGACATCATAATGCAAGAGCAGGACATAGAACAATTGAAATGATCCCACCTCACACCAGTGACCCCAGGAGCCTCTAAGAGGAGCAATAACATGGTGAAGAAATGGAAGAGAAAGAGGCGCAGAAGGATGTGAGCACAATGAAGAGAGAAAGAACTGGAGACTCAAGGGTAATGAGGAACAGTATGATATGTGTAGCCAGTGATGCTACCTGAAACCATGAGAGGGTCCTGGCTTGTGCTGCTACCAGGGCCAATGTATGGGTCCATGACCTTTAAATAGCAGGAGTCTCTTACCACTAAATGCCAGGTGAATGTGGTCTGTGCTGCCATCCAGAGGAATTTTGATGTCTGAGGACTGTGCAAAATTGTTCCACACCTCACTTGGACATCTTGGGAGAACTAGCCCTGGGGGCATGAGAGCAGGAGAGCTGACTCTGCCCAGCAGTACTCTGGAGAACAGCCCCATACATTGCAGAGGTTTCAGGTGAGCCAGTCCCTGAGGATTCTAGCCTGAGAGAGCTGGCCTTACCGTTCATATCCCAGTCTCCCCTGTGGTGGTATGGAGTAGTGAGAGATACCCTCCCTCCCACTTACTCCTCACCACTAGTAACAGGCAGGAGACCTAGACCTGGGGCCATAAGAGCAGGAGAGTTGTCTTTGTCCCTTACCAGCTTTAGACCTCTATACCTTGCCTGTACCTCACCTGTTCAACACAGTGGAGCTGACCCTGACGGCAGGAGCCTGAGCAAGTATAGGAAAGTTGGCCCTGCAAATTGTGTGGAGTGTAGTAACTTGGGTGAGGGAGAGGTGACTCTTCCACATACACTTTGGCAGCTATGGCAGACAGGAAAGCAGGCCTCAAGGTCATCAGAGCAAGAGAGTTGTCCCTGCCTCTCACCAGCTGCAGCACTAAGGAAGGTAGGTACTGCACCTAGCCTGGAAAACACATTAGACCTGGCCATGGAGGTGGGGATTGTGATTGAGCTCTTCCAAGGAAGAGAGTAGAAGAAACCTGGCCATGCCTCTTGTTTGCTGGATGATGGTGAGGATAAGGGAGAAATGACCTTCTTCCCTCCTTCTCCCTCACGATCTATTCCATCTATGGCAAACAGGACGGATTGACTTGTGGTCATGAAAGTTGGAGAGCTGGCCATGTCTCACACCAACTGCAATGGTAGGGAGATGTGGGGCTATGGGTTGTGAAAGGACAGCGTGGTTTCTGGTTGAGCACTTGCTAGAGAATGGCCAGAGACCCAACAGGTTGGAGACCTCACATGTTTCCCTGCAAGGGACGACTTGCATTTCACCATGCTCCCAGACTCCAGACTCCTGACATGAGGCAGAAGATCTCCATTTATCCTTGCCTTTCAGGCACATAGGACTATGCCCCTACCAGCCCCTCCACAGGTAGATGGTATGATTTCCATATTAATGAGATACCCAAAGGCCAGAGGGAGTAGCCAATTAAGTATCCCCTTCCCAGAACCTCCTGCTACTTGCAAAAGGTATTTAACCTTAGGCCCATCCTGAGAACACGGAGTACAGCTTCATCCACTTTCCACCATGACAATAAACCTTTTAAAATCATGGACTACCTTTAGTCTTTGGGGCCTGCCATGGGGGACCATAGAGAAGGTCTTCAACTACCTAGCCACTGTCTAATCTCTGAGTTCCAGCCACAGAGCCCACCAACTCAATCAAGCTAGCCGAGCCAGCCTGGAGCTCATCTTCTCCCCCTCCACCCCTTTCAGCTGTGGATCGCTCTAGCCCATTTTCCCAGTCTCAACTCTTCTGCAGCATCTCAGCGGTGCTTGGGAGCCCAAGGGTCTGAGACTAGTCAATCCCTGCCAGCCTTCTTCCCTGGGGGTCCCCAACCCAAGAGCTCTGGCCCATGCAGGACCTTGGACTGGGATGTCCCCACATCCGGAGTGAAGCTCTGTGGCTTCCCATAGCCTGGTGCCCTGTGAAGTGAACTCAGTCAAATTTCCACCCTTCTACCCCCTGAGCTGCAGTTCCAGCCTCCTGGGGCGGCTGAAGCCACAATTCAGCCCAGCAGGACCCATTCCCAAGCATGTGAGCTACAGCCCCACAGGGAGAGAGAGAGTCCTGTCCCTCACATGGGCAGCAAGGTAGAGCTGGCCCTGGTGTGTGTGTGTGTGGAGGTGTTGCTGGTGAGTCAAGCTCAAGGGCTTGAGATCAGGAGAGCCTACCATCAGCTCATATATCTCTCAGGTCCAGATCCAGGGCTTTGAATTGGTCTACTCCAACATCTACCCTATTGATATACTGTTGGAGTGCATGAATAGGCTATCCCTACAGATCCAAAACTAGAGGATCTCCAGGACACAGAGTAACAACAGGATATCCAAGGGGATTCCAGTGAGGTTCCAGTATTGATAGAGTAGTAGAAGCCAGAGGCTTTGTACCAGACCAACTATTGAAGCAAAAAGTGTGGATAAAAGGGTATATTGTGGGACACACTGTGATGCACTACAACTTTCATATTCAGATTTTATTTTCAATGTTGAGGGGGAGGTTGCAAGAGTGGCAGATATGAGGGGAGGGGGAGATGAGATGGTTGTATGATGTGAAATTCATGAAAAACCAAAAAAAAGTTAAAAAATAAGTTTTCTGTTTATTTTATAAACTTTTGGTAATTTATATCCTTAAATATTTGTTTACTTACAGTATTATTGACTATATTTTTTATTAATTTATATAAAATCTTGACTGACATACCCTTTATTTCCTAAAATTGTTCTATCTCTTTCAAGTTATTATTCATGAGTGAAGGCTTATTTTAGTTATCTTTTCATGGAACTAAATTTTGATTGTCTTTATCTTAATCAGTTTATCAGATATTTGGGCTTAGATTTAAAAATTTTCCAGTTGCATACTTTGAATGAAATCTGCTATTTTTGTCCCATTTGTTAAAGTTGTAACTCATGTAACACACGAACACTTAAAGGTATTATTTTTCTGTAAACATTGGTTAATATACATATCCAAAATATAATATATATTGTATTACACTTTTGTTCAGTGTATTTTTTGTGGTACGTTTTGACTTGTTCTTTTAACCCATCAATTATTTTAAAATTTCTAAATATTTTTGAGTTTTATAGTAATATATATTAATTTTGAAATTAATTGTGTCATGTTTATAAAACATACTATATGTAATATTTTCTTTTTATAGAAGTTATTAAAGTTTCTTTCTATGAGTTTTTATGCTTGTCTATTATGTAAGACATGTACATGCAATGAATAAATATTCTGATATTACACTGCTTGAGCTCTCTATATATTAAACAAGTCACCTGGCAAATAGGTTTTCCTTGAATATATATGCTTTCCAAATTTTCACTTAGTCATATCAACTGCTGAGAGTAATCTACTGAAATATTAAGTCATGATTTTGAAGTAGCTTGTTTATTCCTTTAAATATGACGTTTTTTCATGTGTTTGAAAACTGCATTGTTAGACACATGCATATTTTATAATTTCCTATACTTTATACCTCTATAATAATGAAAAAAATTTAACTATTGTATTTATTATATTCATATATATATAATTTTTCTATAATTTATGTCTTACTAATTGGTGACTCTGTGTGTGTGTGTGACTGTTTATAATGTATATTTCTTTGTCAGTAGAAAAATGTAATAGGGGTATTAGTCCATGTCATCCAGAGAGCACAGGCCTCTCAAAGCTCCTCTGCTGTGGATCCACACTCATAACCGGTTCCTTATGAATGGAGATATTATTGCACTCGTGGTCAACAATGTCTCTGGCATGTGCAAAAGCTAGCTTTACAGGCTGCAGTAGTCCTGGGTGATCCATCCTTCCATTATGGGCTTCCCAAGGTACCAAATTATGATGATCGATATAGGATAGAAGGATTCTTACTTGGACTAAAATACACATCTTGATCCTGAAGTACCCATTAAACATGGCTTTGTTAACAACTGGGATGTCATGAAGAAAATCTGTTATGATACTCTATACAATGAGAAGCATTTTGTTACTACATTCATTTACCAAAGCACTGATGAACCCCAAGGCTAACTGTGAAAAGATGACCTAGGTCATGACTGAGACCTTCAACACCCTACATATATATGTAGTAGTCATTCAGACCAAGCTGTTTTTGTGTACTTCTAATCATAACACCTATATTGCATGGGACTCTAGATATGGCATCAACCACACTGTGACAATCTCACAAGGATTAACATCTCTCCCCATCCCATCAGGTGCCTGGAACTGGATGGCTGGAACTTGACAAAGCATCTCATAGAAATCTTGCCAGAATATAGCAGCAGTTTCATCACCATAGCAGAGTGGGAAATTGTGGATGGGAGATTCATTGAGGGGAGACCAGGAAGGGAGAGAACATTTGAAATGTAAACAAATAAATGGATTAATGAATAAAAAATAAAGAATACATATAAAGTCAATGATTAAAGTGCATACAGTCAATTATTAATATAAATAAATAAATTCGGAGAACGGCTAACCCCCTGGTCCATGTTGAAACACATGCTATGAGAGAGAACTCACCCTTGACATTGTTAATGGTACTCTGGTATACTTGCAGACAGGAGTCTAGCATAACCTTCATCATAAAGGCCTTACCTCAAAATTGATGGAAACAGATACAGAAACCCACAGCCAAACATTATCTGTGGAAGACGTGGAGGAAGGATTGTAGGAGCCAGACAGGTGAAGGACATCGGAAGAAAACCTAAAGAATCAACTAACCTGAGCCCATAGTGGCTCACAGAGACTGAACCTCTAATTGGGAACATGCATATGTCCTCTACAGATATTACAGTTCTGTAGCTTGATCTTCTCTTGGAACTCTTAACAGCAGGAGCAGAGGCTATCTCTGACTCTGTTGCCTATCTTTGGGACTCTTTCCACTACTGGGCTGCTATGTCTAGCTTCAAAAGGAAAAAGTGTTGCTCCTAGTCTTACTGCAATTTAATATGCTAAGGATGGCTGATATCAATGGTGCCTTCCCTTTTTCTTCAGACCAATGAAAAAGGGGTTGGTTGGGAGGAATGACAAGAAGAAGGTCCAGTGACAGGCTCATATTGGGATCTATTTCAGTGGGAGGCCCCAAGGCTCGACATTATTACTGATACTATGGAGTGCTCACAAAAAGTAACTTATCATGACTGCCTTCCAAAGACACAACAAGCAGCTGAAAGAGTCAGATGCAGATATTTGCAACCCAACCAATGGACAGAAGCTGCTGACTCCTGTGGTTGAATTAGGGAAAAGCTGGAAGAAGCTGAGGAGGAGGCCAACCCTACAGAAAGACCAGCAGTTTCAATTATTCTAGACCCTGGAGATCTCTCAGACACTAAGCCACCAACCAGGCAGCATACACCAGCTGATATGAGGCCTCCAACACATATACAGCAGAGGACGTCTGGGTCTGGACTTAGTCAGAAGATGTACTTAACCTTCAAGAGACTGGTGGAGAGGTCTGGTGAGGTGGGGTGGAGGTGTGGACAATTCATGGAGACAGGGCAGGAGGAGGAGACAATCGGATATGGAGCAGTCAGAGGGTTTGACTGGGAGGGGGCTAAATTATGGACTGTAAAAAATGGTTAAAGAATAAATATGAAAATAAAAAGAAACTGTGGTTTGCAGTCAGGATGTAAATTAACTAATTAAAAAAGCTTAGGGTCTTCAAAGACTTGAATTTATTTGTCATAGAAGTCTATCATTTGCTTGGTTAGAGTTACCCCAAAATATTTGATATTATTTGTATCTATGATGAATGATGCGGTTTCTTATATTTCTTTCTCAGGCTATTTCTCATTTGCATGATTACAAGTTATTATTATTAATTATTATTATTATTATTATTATTAATAGTAGTAGTAGTGAAATTTGTATCTAGCCACTTCATTAAAGGTGTTCATCAGTTGTAGGATATCCCTGGTAGAATTTGGGGGGTCTGTTATGTATGTTATTATATCACCTCCAAATAATGATATTTTGACTTGTCCTTTCCAGTTTACCAGCCCCTTAATATTCTTTAATTGTCTTATTCCTCTAGTTAGAATTTTAATTACTTTATTGAAAATATATATGGACAATGGGCAGCCTTGTCTTGTCCTGATTTTAGTGGTATTGCTTTGAGTTTCTCCCCATTAAATTTGATATTGGCTATTGCTTGCTCTAAATTGTTTGCATTATGTTTATATATGTCCTGTGTTTCTCTAATCTTTCCAAGACCTTTATGATGAAGGGGTGCTGGACTTTTCCAAAGGCTTTTCAGAATCTATTGGGGTGATCCTGTGCTTTTTTTTCTTTCAGTTTCTTTATATTGACAGATATCTATATGTTGAAACATACCTGCCTCTCTGTGATGAAGCTGAGTTGATCTTGGTGAAAGGTTTTCTAAATTTGTTCTTGGATTTGGAGCAAGTATTTTGTTGAGTAATTTTGTATCTATGTAAATGGATAAAGAAAACATGGTACATTTGCGCACAATGGAAGGTTGTTGATCTGTCAAATAATTACATCATGAAATTTGCAGGTAAATAGATGGAATTAGAAAAGAGCACCCTGAATGAGGTAACCTAGACCCAGAAAAATAAACATAGTATGTACTCACTTATAAGTGGAAACTAACTTAAATAAAGGATAAGCATGCTTCAAATGACAGCCCAGAGGGGCTAAGTAATAAGGAAGGCTCAAGTGGGGATGCATGGATCTCCTGGCAAGGAGAAATAAAATAAATTTTGTGGGTGGACTGGATGTGGTCAGGATTAGAACAGGAAGGGTTAGGTGACAGTGGGAAGGATGCAGGAAGAGAGTACAGAGAGAAATGACTGGTGACATTTGTGGAAGCAATGTCGAAACCCAGTTTAATGGAAAATCCTTAGAATCTATCAGTAAACCTGTTGGTGCAGAACTTGTGGGAGTGACCAATCAATGACTGTTTCAACTTGAAATCTACCTCACTAGAGCAAGCTACTGCCAGCGGGCTAGAAACCAGTGGCAGGACAACACAGAGACCCAGAATGGAAATAAATGTGACTGGCAAAGTCAATGAAATTATACTTAAGATATTTTGCTGTACTCATAGATCTGAGGGGAAAAACCTATTGTAATTTAGAGATACTTCATCTAAAAACTATGGGAGGCAGATGCAGAGACCCAAAACCAACATTAGGTGAACTAAAAAAAATCCCCGCAAAAAAAGAGGAGGGGGATTATTTAAACCAGGGGAACCCCCGAATCAACTAAGCAAAAGGGTTTACAGGGGGGTTCACGAAAATAAACCCCAAAAAATGGGCCCAAAAAAACCCGTTGAAACTAGTTCCCCTGGCCCTGTACCCCCTTTTGGTTTTTAAAGCTTTGGGGTTTCCGGGGGGGCTCCAAACAGTTTAAAGTTGGGGTTTTGTGTTCTAAATCTTTTTCCCGTGCTTGGGACTACTTTTTTTTCTACCCAGATTGCCTCATTTCCTTGATCTGAGGGGCTGTGGCCAGCCTCAGTACTTCTTTCCCTGATGGTGAATATCGCTGGAATTGGGTGTTTTTTATGTTTTTTATTTGATTTTTTGAATAAAAACGGGGGGAGGAGGGCGATCTGAGGGGGAGCGAGGTTGAGGGAATGAACTGGAGAAAAAGAATTTAGAGAAAATTGGGGGTGCAAAACATGAGGGGATAAATAAAAGTTTTAAAAAAAAAAAAAGCAAAAAACCAGTGTCATCTGTTTCAAAAATAAAATAAAAAAAAACAAAAACAACAACAACAAAAAACATTTTTTCCTCAATGGATATAATTTTGGGCAAATAGCTTCTTGGGTTTTGGAATGGGATTTTTGGGCAATTTCCCCACCAATCTTTTTTCCTGGTTTTGAATTTATAGGCCCAGCCGTATCTATTTTTGGGGTTTTTAATTTAAAATTTAGTGGTAAAAACTTTCCCATTCCTACTTCCAAAGAAATTCCCCTTTTTTTTCCCAAGTAAATTAAAAAAGGGTTTTTAAAATTACCCCTTTTCCTTTTCCTGCTCCCCCCCCCCAAAATCAATTGGGGTTTTCTGTGAGACCTTTGTTAAAGGTTTTTTGAGGAATGAAGCCGGACTAGGAATGGGGAAAGGGTCCTGGGGTCTTAAAAACCAGTTCTTTTTCAAAATGTACAGTGGGTTTTCCCCCACACAGTTATCTTTTCATTATTCCCCCAAAGTTCTTATTATACTTGGGGTTTTAAAAGGTTAGGTCTCCAGAATCAGGGGGTTTGGCCAAGGGGAACAAGTTAGGGGGGTTGGGAAATTGACCCTTCCCGCTGTGCCCTAACCCCTTTTGGGGGCGGGTGGAGGGCGACCCAATAAAGGGGGCCCACCAGGGGAGGCCAAGGGTTCCAAAAATTTTTCCCGGTTCAGTTTGGCAAAAACTCAAAACGGGTACCTTGCCCTTTTACCCCCCCAATGGGCTTAATCTTTTTTGGGGTGGGAGGGTTACAAAACCCCTTTTTTTTGGCCTGAATTTGGAGATCCTTTATGACATGGGGGATAATAAAGGCACTTTTTTTGGCTGATTTAGCCCCCTTTTCTGTATAAAATAAAACCGGGCCTACTGCCAAAATTTATTTTTAGGTTGATTTTTTAAAGGGTTTTTCCTCCCAACCCCAGCCCCCAATTTTCAAATTTAAAAAGTTTTTTCCCCTTAAATTTGCCTTTTTTAAAAGAAAATTCAAATGAAATTGGAAAAGGTTGATTTTGAAGGTTATATTGTATTTTTTTTTCCAAAATAAAATAAACTTTTTGATGCCTTTTTTGGGTTATGTTTTTATTGTCCCCCTTTATTTAAAAAAGAAAAAATATTTTGCATTTTCTTATATTTAAAGGGGAAAATTCTAAATAAAATTTTTTATTTTAAATTTTATGTTTTCAAAAAAAAGGGAAACCTTTTAAAAATTTTTAAAATTATTTTTCCCTTTTTTTAAACCCCCCCATTTCTTTTTTTTCCCCCTGCCTTCCATCCCATACCCCCTTTTCTAGTTTTCCACTTACCATTTAAACCCCCTTAAATTTTTCCCCCATTCCCAAAAAGAATTCTTTTTTTCATCCTTTTTTCCCTTTATAAAAACATTCGTAGTTTTTTTTTTTTAAATGTATATCATACGAATTTAAAAAATGAATTCTACATAAAAGGATAACAAAAAAATTTTTGTCTTTCTGATCTAGGTTACATTCCATGATTATTTCTTGCTCTATCCATTTACACACATATTTCAATTTCATTTTTTAATAGCTGAATAATTTCCATAGTATAAAGTACCCCTTTTTATGGACGACTTATCAGATGATGGCAGGTAGGTTATTTCAGCTTCTGGATTATTAAGAGAACATAATAAACATGGATATTAAGTACTTGAAGTCCTTTCACTATATGCCCAAGAATGAACAGCTGGATTTGTGATACATCTTTTTCTCATTTGTGGAATATTCACACTGATTTCCAAAGTGATTTTACCAGTTTACACTCCCACCATCAATGAGTATAGATTCTCTTTTCTCACATCCTTGCCCATCTACTGTCATTTGTTTCTTAACCTTGGTCATTTTGGGGAGTAAAAGGAATCTAAAAGTAGCTTTAATATCATTTCACTGATGGCAAAGATGTTGAACATTTTAAAAGTGTTTCTTAGCCATTTGTATTTCTCTTTTAAGAATCAACCGTTTAGTTCTAACATAACATTTTAATTGGTTATTTTTTCTTTTCAATATTTAGTTGTTTTAGTTTGTGTTTTAATACCAACACTTTTAAATGTAAATATCTTTTATTCTGGAAACATTTTTCTGATTGGGCCTTTTCTTATAAACTTTTGGCTTAATGGTGTCCTTTATCAATTATTTTCTAATGTTTTCTTCTGCTCAAAAGCATTTCCTGGCCAATGTTTCCGTTTCTAATTTTTCTATCTTCTTAAACTTCTTAAGTTAATTTAAGTCTTATAGGATTTTTGGATAATTTTTGTGGATGATAAATATAGAACATTTTCTTTTCTTGCAGCTGTTCGTCGGCCAACCCATTGTGTTGATCTTCCTTTCTCCAGTGGTGTTTTTTTAGTTCTTTGTAAAATAGCAGATATTTGTAGGTGTGTGAATGATGTTTAATTTCTTCAGTTCTATTCTTTTGACAACATGTCAGTTTTTTAGATTAAATATTTTAAGATGTTTTTATTAATCACGTATGTAATACAACTTGAAATCAGGAATGGTGATACCTCTTCTGTTTGATTGTGCAGGATTATTTAGCCATCATGTGTTGTGTGTGTGTGTTTGTGTGTGTGTGTGTGTGTGTGTGTGTGTTCTATAGAAGTTTAATATTGTGGTTTTAATTTCTACAAAATTGTATTAAATTTTAATGAGGATTTCATTGAATCTGTATATTATTTTTGGTAGGATTCTGATTTTTAAATATTAATCCTTTCGGGTCAATGAGTATGACAGATCCTTCCATTTCTGCAAAATTTCTCTTTTTAAAGTTTTCAGAGATTTAATAAAGCTTTCACTTGCTTGGTTAGAGTTAACCCATGATACATCATTTTATTTGTTTTAAGGGCTATTGTGAAAGGTACTAGTCTCTAATTTCTTTCTCAGTTTGTTTGTCATTTTGTATATAGGAAGCTATGTTCTTCGCTTGTTAATTTTGCACATTCTACTTTGCTGAAAATGTATGTCAGCTGTAGAAGATTCTTGTTGAGGTTTTTAGGGTAATCTTTTGTATATAATCAGATTGCCAGAAAATAAAAAATATTGTGATTTTTTTCCTTTCCCTTTTGTGGAACCTAGATATTCTTCATTTGTCTTAGTCCTCTAGCTAGGATTTAAAGTACTATACTAAATAGATATAGCAAGAGTGGACATCATTGTATTCTTTTTCCAGATTTTAAGTGAAAATAGTTTTTGGTTTCTCTGTTTAAGTTTATAATGATTGTGGGCTTGCTGTAAATGGTCATTGTTATATTGATTTTTCCCCTTATATCTCTAGTCTCTCCCAAGACCTTTATTAGAAGAGATGTTAGATTATTTTCAAAGGATTTATCTGATATTATGAAAATGATAGTGTGGTTTTTGTCTTTTCTTTCATTTATATGGTGGGTTATGGCTGTTGATTTTACATACATTGAACAAACCCTGCATGTTTGGATGAAGCAAATTTTTTCCCATGTTGGATAATAGTGAGAATTTGAACCTATGTTCACAAGATACATTGCTTTACAATTTTCATTATTTTTTGCTAAGTCTCTCCCTCCTTTCCTCTCCCTCCCACCACCTTCTCTGCGTGTATCTTTTAAATCAGGAAAATGGTGGCTTTGAAAAGAACTTGGAAATGCTCCTCAGTTTCTATTTAGCAGAAAAATTTGAGAAATATTGGTGTTAATTCTACATTAAAGGTCTAACCTTCAAAGGCACGGAGTTCATCTGGTTTTAGGCTTTTGTATTTGGAAGATTTTAATTACTGCTTCATTTCACTAGGGGTTTGGATCTGTTTAAATTATTTCAGCTTGATTTAGCTTTAGTAGGTTATATACAGAAGGAAATTCATACACAATTTTAAGTTTTTTTTTTTGGGTTGAATAAAGAAATTTTAAATGGTTTACTTCTGATTCTCAATTTCTTTGGTGTCTATTATTTACCATTTTCATCTCTTTTATTACCTTGAAAGCTCTTTCCAATTCTTTTGATTAATTTAGGTAGATTTACCAATCTTGTTATTTTTTTCAAAGAATCAACTTCTTTTTCATTGATTCTTTGTAATGTTTTTCATCATGATTATTGTTTTTACTGTTTTTTTAATTTCAACCCCAAGTCTGGTTATTTCTTTTCAAGAATTCTTTTTTAGCTGTTATTTCTTTTGTTATTCTAAATATTCCATGTGTATCATTACATTATCAGTATGTGATTGCTCTAGTTTTTTTTCATGTAAGCACTTATTTCTATGAAGTTGCCTCTTTAAAAACTACTTTCATTCTGTTCCACGGGTTAGTTTGTTTGTGTTTTTATATTCATCAGTTTAAAAAAATCTTGATTTCTGTCTTGATTTTACTCCTTTTTATTTACTACTGAGTTGTTCAGCTTCCATGAGTTTGAATCCTTTCTGTCATTTCACTTTTACTGATATCCTGTTTTAAACTATAAAGGGTCAGATAGGATGCTAGATGTTATTTTAGTTTTGTTGTTTTTGTTGAAGTTTGATTTGTGTTCTAAAATGTGGTCAGTTTTGCAGAAAAGTTTCATGGTATTCTAAAACATATTTTTAAAAGTGTTTGGTTGGATATATACCTAGGAGTGGTATAGCTGGGTCCTCGGGTAGTGATATGTCCAATTTTCTGAGGAACCGCCAGACTGATTTCCATAGTGGTTGCACCATCTTGCAATCCCACCAACAATGGAGGAGTGTTCCTCTTTCTCCACATCCTCGCCAGCATCTGCTATCACCTGAGTTTTTGATTTTAGCCATTCTGACTGGTGTGTGAAGTGGAATCTCAGGGTTGTTTTGATTTGCATTTCCCTGATGACCAAGGATGCTGAACATTTCTTTAGGTGCTTCTCTGCCATTCGCATTTCCTCAGTTGAGAATTCTTTGTTTAGCTCCTTACTCCATTTTTAATAGGGTTATTTGGTTGTCTAGAGTCTAATTTCTTGAGTTCTTTGTATATATTGGATATTAGTCCTCTATCGCATGTGGGATTGGTAAAGATCTTTTCCCAACATAACAAGGACATATGCTCCACTATGTTCATAGCAGCATTTATTTATAATAGCCAGAAACTGGAAAGAAACCAGATGCCCTTCAACAGAGAATGGATACAAAAAATGTGGTATATTTATACAATGGAATATTACTCAGCTATTAAAAACAATGAATTTGATAAATTCTTATATAAATGGATGGAACTAGAAAATATCATCCTGAGTGAAGTAACCCAATCACAAAAGAACATACATGGTATTCACTCACTGATTATTGGATTTTAGCCCAGAAGCCTGAAATACCCAAGATTCAACTCACAGACCACATAAAGCTCATGAAGAAAGATGACCAAATAGGGGAGCCTTCAGTCCTTCTTAGAAGGAGTAACAAAATACTCAAGGGTGCAAATATGGAGACACAGTGCAGGACCGAAACTGAAGGAAGGACTGTCTACAGACTATTCTACCTGGTATCCATCCTATGTACAGTCACCAAAGGTAGAGTTGATGTGGATGTCAGGATGTACATGCTGACAGGAGCTGTATAGCTGTCTCCTTAGAGGTCTGCAAGAGTCTGACATACTCAGAGGCAGATGCTCACAGCTAACATTAAATGATCATGGGTTCCCAATGGAGAAGATAGAGTGAAGGCTGAAGGGTTGAGAGGATTCGACACCATGAGGAAAGCAACAATCCAACCAACCAGAGCCCCAGGGTCTAAACCACCAGCCTAGGAGAGCTTAGGGAGGGACCATGGCTCCAGCTATATATGCAAGGGAGCTATATATAAGTGGAGAAGAGATCCTTGGTCCCTGAGGCTGGACGTCGTGGGGGGAGATACTCGAGGGTGGGGGGTGAGGTACAGGGGAGGGTGGAAGGGGGACACCAACGTGGAGGAGGAGGAGGGGGGAAGGAATAGTGAGTTCCTGGAGGGAGGGGGAAATGGGTAAGGAAGAACATCTAAATGAAAAAAAAAAAAATTTTCCAATAAAAAATTTCCAAAAAAAAAAAAAAAGTTTGGTTGGAATATTCTATAGATGTCTTCTAATTCCACTTCATTTATGAAGTTATTAACTTCACAACTTTCTCTGTTAAGTTTTTGTTGTATGACATGTATGTTGGCAAGAGTGGGGTATTGAAGTAACCCACAATCACTGTGTTAAGGTCAACAAATGATTTTAGCTGTAGTAGTGATTATTAATTTTAATATTTAAAAATAGTTATTAGATTAGTGTAGTTGTACACATATTGAAATATCACACTGTTCTCAACAAATAAGTAGTAATTATTTATTAATAATTTAACTAAAGAAATTAAATTTTCTAAAAAGAGAATGACATGCCAGTGGTAAAAGCATTTGTCTGACAACATAGAAACCAGCCCACTATGGAGAGACAGAACTGATTCCCCATTATTGGCCTTTGACCTTTACACATTCATCATAGACATACACCCACATTCATGCACACACACAATGCACACGTGAAAATCATACAATTTATAAAATTTTTAAAATGAAACAAAACATTAAGTATACTAGTCATGATTAGGATGATATTTTATGAAAAATAAAACCAAGTGCTATGGAAGAATAAAGTTACATAAATGTTTCATTCAAAGATAACCCCAAGGTACCAAAAACTTATAATTCATTGCTCCTGAGAAGGCTGAGGCAGGGGGATCACAAGACCAAGTCCATCCTTTGAAACTTGGACTCTGTCTCAAAATAAAATGTCAATAATGTCAAAAGAGGGCTGGGGTTATGGCTCTTTGGCAGAGCACCTGTCCAGCATGTACCACGCCCAGTACTGAGAGAGAGAGAGAGAGAGAGAGAGAGAGAGAGAGAGAGAGATGTCTTAGTGGTAAAGGTTCTTGTAGTACAAGCCTGTTGACTTATATTTGATGTCCAGAACCCACGTGGAGGCAGCAGAAAAGGACTGACTCCATAAGTTGTCCTCTACTGTCATGTTACACCCCTCATCTACACATACATATATACAATAGTAATCATAAAACAAAGTTTAAAGAAAAAGCAATTTGGAGCTGGAGAGATACCTCAATGGCTAAAAGCACATACCCATCTTGCAGAGGACCCTTCACATACATTTGTAAAGCCAAGGTTTACTTTCTTGTGTCCTAACAGGAAAGACAGCATCATATGGCTCCCTAAGGAGAGACATATACCTTAGAAACAAAGTCTCCTGTCTCAGCTCTCCATGTAGAGCTAGAGAAGAGATGGGTTGATGTCACATACCATCTATTTTTCCTTTTATCAGGGTCATGAAAAGGCAGGAGGTGACCCAACTGGTTTTCTTGCTGAAGAACTCTTAAGAAGCAGGGCTCCTTGGGTCTTTTAAATGGCAAATAGCTAGATACTTAATACTTTTATTCATCCATTTTTTTTTTAAAGGATAAAGCAAGATATATGTACTATTCCTGATCCTACAGAATCTAGGCTTATTAACAGTCAGGTTGCTGTATAACCCAGGTTGGCCTCAAAATCATGATGATCTTCATGCTTCATCCACTCATGTGCTTGGTTTGTAAGCATATGTGACTACACCCAGCTTCCAGGTCTCCATTCTTTTAACTGAGATTCATCATTGCAAATGATATCATGTATACATGCACATACACATGAGATTCAAGTACAACTCAATTAAATAATTACCTTGGTGAGCAGAAAGGGAGAAGAGAAATTGCAAGCAGAACAGAAGACACTGTGTGAATGTGTGCATGAGCTGTGCATGGTGATCAGAGAACAACTTTTGGGAGTCAGTTCTCATTTTCCTTGCTAAGGTAGGGTATCTTTTTTCCTGCCAGAGTGTACTCCAGGTTACTGGTTCATTAGCTTCTCCTATCTCTACTCCTCATCTCACCACAATAAGAGTTCTTGGATTACAGATATCCACCACACTTGGCTTTTTTTTATTATTGTAGGTATTTTGCTGAACATGGATTATCAGTCTTGTGCAAGAAAGTGCTTTTACCTGCTGATACATCGCCCTGACCCACATTCCCTTGTAAAATTTTAAAGCATCCAAATCAAAAGCACAGTAAAGTAAAATAGCAAAGTGTAGCAAGCAAAAAGAAAAAAAATACATTTCAAACACTCATAAATTAATAATACTTGTAAATATTTGGATACGCTCCCCTCTAGTTTTTACAAAAGCAAAATCACCTTTTGCATGCTACATTATAATCTCTTTGAAATTTATTGATGTATTCACTTTACAACCCAATATCAGTCCTTCCTCTCCTTCCAGTACTCCCTCGTGCATGCCCTTTCCCCATTACACTCCTTCTGGGTATCATCTCCACTTCTAATACAACACCCCTCTTCCCTGACCATCAGGTCACTGCAGGACTAGATTCAGAAAAGGCAGTCTATTTAGGGGCACGGGGTCCACAGACAGGCAGGCAACAGGCTTAGGGACAGCCTCTGTTCTAGTTGTTGGGGGACCTGTATGATGACCAAGCTGCTCATCTGTTACGTATGTGCAGAGGGTCAAGGTCTAGTTTGTACTCACTCTTTGGTGATTTAGTCTCTGGCTACCCCCAAGGGTCCAGGTTAGTTATCTCTATTGGTCTTTCTGTGGAGTTCCTATCCTCTTCAGGTCTCACAATCTTTCTCCCAACTCTTCCATAAGACTCCCAGAGCTCCATCTAGTGTTTGCCTGTGGGTCTCTGCATCTCTTTCCATTGGGTGCTGAGTGGAGCCTCTCAGAAGACAGTTATGATAGGTTCCTATCTACAAGCATAACAGAGTATCATTAATGGTGTCTGGGATTGGTTCTTGCCTGTGGGATGGGTCTCAATTGAGATAGTCATTGGTTGGTCATTCTCACAGTCTCTGCTGTCTTTGCACATCATATACTAATATTTCTTTTGTAAAGTTAGGTGGCTTTGTGTTTGGTAAGTAAATGTTTAGTCGATTTTTACTTTAATGTGTATGCCATGTCCTTTCTTGCTTTTATGATTATTTTTTATTTTAAAATCTAATTTTTCAGATATTAAAATAGCTATATTTGATTGTTGCTTGAATCTGTTAGTTTAGAATATATTTTTACCATTGTGTTACCCTTAGATGTTGTCTTTCCTGTGTGATGAAATGGGTTTTTTGGAGGTAGCAGGAAAATAAATCCTGTTTTGTAATCCAATTGTTTATCTATATCTCTTTATTGAAAAACTGACACTACTAATATTAGAACAACTTATTTACTGGTGTTTACTAATTCTTCTTATTTTGTTGTTGTGGTTACAATTTTTCTTCTTTTGAATAGCTGTTCTGAGATTATTTATTCAATGTTTTCTCTTTGCTATAGTTAGCTTCCTCTTTAGACAGATGCTGCTCTTCTATAGAGCTAGATCGTTGTATTGAAATTGATCAAAATTATTTTCATCATAAAATCCTTTTCTTTCTCATTTGATTGTGATTATTAGTTTTGATGAATATACTCTAGGTTGGCATCAGTGGTCTTTCAGAGCTTGTAGAATGTCCATCCTGGCCTCTCTGTTGTTTTACATTTCCACTATAAATTTGGGTGTTATTCCAATGGGACTGCCTTTATATGTAATTAGGCTTTTATCCCTTAAGTCTTTTAATTATCCTTACTTTGCTATATATATTTGAATGTTTTGATTATTGTGTGTTCAGGGAGTTTCTTCTCTGGTTTTATATTATTAGGTGTTTTGTATGCCTCTTGCAATTTAACAGGTACTTCTTTCTTTAGATTTGGGATTTTTTTTCTTCTTCTATGATTTTCTTAAATATACTTTTTGTGCCTTTCACCTGGATTTCTTTTTTCTTCATCAATACCTATTATTCATAGTTTTGGTATTTACATACTATCCTGGATTTCCTAATTATTTTGTGCCCTATTTCTCTAGGTTTAACATTTTCTTTGATGGAGCTATCCATCTTGAAAATCTGAAATTCTCTTTGCTACTTCTTTTGGTGAGTTTTTTTCTGAGTTTTTGGTTTGGAATTGATGAGATTTTTACTTCAAGTTTTATCTCAGTTTGCATTTCTTTAGTGACTCTTTGTTAAGTTCTATTAAATAGCTTTGTTAAATTTTATTTTCACTTGACTTCACCACACATTTCATGCTCTTGATTGATGCATATATTCATATCCATTTCAAGACACTAGATTACACCACAATTCCTATTTTGAAGTTCTTGTTTTCACTTTGGGTAAATTGCTTTTCTTAAGGCATGTTACAAAAGGGTTGCTGGATTCTGGTGGAGGCACATTTTCATATTTTTTTATGTGTGTGTCTTTGAGATGGGATCTAGGCATCAGGAGTTTATAACACGTTTGGTGCAACTTGTGAATTTCTGATCTCACATTTATTAGGTAGCTGTTTAGTTCAATTTTTGGTGTTATCCTAATCTGACAGGTTGTGGGCCAGGAGACTGATAATTGTATTTTAGTCCTGAGGCCTGTCTGTATTTTAAATTATAGACTTTGAGATGTCTCATATTTGAGATCAGATTTCAAGCAGTTGCAGATCAATACAGTAGGTACAATTGGCGATACTCAAGAAGACCTGGAAAGTCTTCAGTAGGAAGTAGTATCCAGTTCTGCCAAAAGAAGAGGAGACAAAGATAGGAGTATCCTATGTCCAGTTATGAATGGCACAGTATGAAGGGAATGGAGATGAACTGGGAAGAGGGCCTGAGATGGGCAGCCAGATCAGATACTTGACAGTACTTTACAGATCTAAAATTTCTATTTTAATTTACACTGTTTTTTTTTTTATTTTTTCTGTCTTTTCAACAATTTGAGTATGTTTTGCTTTGTTTCATTGAAGTACAGTTATAGCAACAACCTTATTCCTCAATACTTCAAAAATATTGATTTATTTTAGGCACAAATGTGCCGTTTCTTGTTTGTTTCTTCGGGGAAGCAAAACTATTAGGACATATTTTTGCCATTACTTAACTCAGATTCTAAACTACTAAATTTACTTTTAAAAAAGTCATAGCCTTGTTAAGGATTATATTGAAAGTGTAACTTTTCTATTGTGTTTGTAGTCTCAGTTGACCTTTTTTTCTGTTGCTGGTAATTTGTGTCTGTCTGCACTTGTAATAAAGAGTGTGTGTGCACATGTATGCACAGATGCCTAAGTTTAATATTGGGAACCTTCCTCAATTGCTCTTCCATTTTATTTGTTTAAGGAAAGATCTCTCAGTCAAACCCAGAGCTCCCATTCAATAGTTATAGATAGTGAAGTATTAGAGTAAACCCACAAGTGAGTTTAAAATGTTACTTCTGAAACAGAAAAAAAAGGAACACCAGTGCAGTAGAAATTTAATTTTAACACTTTGATATCAAAATTGAAATTAATTTTTCTTCTGTAGGTAAGGGAAATAAGAAAAGTGATGGATGAGAATCAAACTCCATAGGCTTTTATCTTATTACAGTGTATGAAATATGATTGTTTTCTAGGAGTAGAATGTATTGTGGAGAAATGTATTTGATTTCAATCTAGAGGAAATGGATATACTGTATAGACTATTATATACAGAGTATAACTTAATAATTACTCTTCCACATTTTGTGTTTTAATAGTTAAGTAATACATACTCAAAGGTTTTTGTGAAATTCTTAAATGTTTAAATGATTTATTTGTCAACTAGCTTTTTAATATCTGCAATGTAATCCTCTAAGTTTTGGTAGCCTGACATAAAGAATTAGTGAGTTTTTTCCCAGGGTTGTTAGAACATTGAACTTGAACTCTAATTTTATAATGACCATTTAAAATATAAAATTTGGCTGTCCTGGTAGTATATACATTTAAGTCCAGCATGATAGAGACAAAGTCAAGAGAATCTCTGTGAGTCTACACAGCATAGTCTACACAGTTATTTCTAGGCCACCCAAGGTTACATAGTGAGAGTTGGGTAGGTAGGGAGTTGGCTCATTACTTAAGAGCGCTTGATGCTCTTTCAGAGTATTGGAGTTCAATTTCCAGCATAGAAACTGGAAGGTTTAGTATCACCTGTAACTTTAGCAAAAGTATTTTCCATTTGTGGCACCTACAAGTATCTGTACATAAACATACACACACACACACACACACACACACACACACACACAAATTATAAATGAAAATAAAACAGAAATCTGGAAAGAATAAAATATTTGCATGTAAGCCAAAAATTATTTGAGAGGGAGAAACACTGTGCTATGATTATCAGAAAGGACACATATTTATGTGTCTGGCCTGGTGGTACATGCCTTTAAGTCCAACATGCTAGAGGCAGATGACTCTAGTCATTGACATAAAGGATTTGTCCCCTCTATCAATATTACATTCTGCATACACCAAAATATCTGGAAATTCACCTTTTAGGAAGGTTGTCACCGTTTCTAATTTATGGGCAATTCTTGGTGTAGCCATGCAGGGAATCACATCTAAGACTGCTTTAGAATTTTAGTTCTATATGTAGATTATACACAAAAGTGAAGATTTTAAAGAACATTTACATTCACTTAAGAAAACTGTCGCTCTGGCCTGCAGCGGGCGCGTGGCTGGTCTGCCCCTGTGGACACACAGGATCCGGAGGCATCCTAGGGGGACCCACTGCACACAGACCAGAGGGTAAGTCACCTTGCCCACGGCCCAAAACCCAGAGTTACAACCGGGAGCCAGGTGGGGTTTAAGGAACTAGCAGGCACCCAAAGCCCGCCCCTCAGACTATAACTTCCCGTGCGCCTGGACCCTGGTCCTCTGGCCTGCGGCGGGCGCGTGGCTGGGTCTGCTCCTGTGGACACACAGGATCCGGAGGCATCCTAGGGGGACCCACTGCACACAGACCAGAGGGTAAGTCACCTTGCCCACTGGTCCAAAAACCCAGAGTTACAACGGGAGCCAGGTGGGGTTTAAGGAACTAGCAGGCACCCAAAGCCCGCCCCTCCGGACTATAACTTCCCGTGCGCCCGGCCCTGGTCCTCTGGCCTGCGGCGGGCGCGTTGCTGGTCTGCTCCCGTGGAAACACAGGATCCGGAGTCATCCTTAGGGGGGCCCACTGCACACAGAGCACAGGTTCCTCAGCTGGTCTGCTCTGGTGGAAACACCTGATTCTGAGACAACCTAGAGGACATACTGCATCCAGTGCAGAGGACACCTAGCTGGTCTGCGCCTGTGGAAACATCGAATCCTGAGACATCCTAGAAGACCTATTGCATCCAGAGCAGAAGGAGCTTAGGATCACAGGAACACAGAGACATCTGGAATCCGAGGAGATCTGACACAAGCAAGATAACTGGAAAGACAGACTACAGTCAGACACAGTGAGCACAGATAACACTAGAGTCAACCAGATGGCGAAAGGCAAGCGAAAGAACACAAGCAACAGAAACCAAAGTTACCTGACATCATCAGAACCCAGTTCTCCCACCATAGCAAGCCCTGGATACTCCATCACACAGGAAAAACAGGACCAGAATTAAAATCACTTCTCATGATGATGATGGAGGATTTTAAGAAGGACATAAGTAACTCCCCTTAAAGTAATACAGGAGAACAAGGTAAACAGGTAGAAGCCCTCAAAGAGGAAACACAAAAATCCTTTAAAAATTGAAAGAGAACACGGGTAAACAGGTAGAAGCCCTTAAAGAGGAAACACAAAAATCCATTAAAGAATTTCAAGAAAAACACAACAAAACAGGTGAAGGAATTGAACAAAACCATCCAGGATCTAAAACTGGAAATAGAAACAATAAAGAAATCTCAAAGGGAGACTACTGTGGAGATAGAAAACATAGGAAAAGAGATTCAGGAGTCATAGATGCAAGCATCACCAACAGAATACAAGAGATAGAAGAGAGAATTTCATGCACGGGAAGATACCATGGAAAACCTCGACACAACAGTCAAAGAAAATGCAAAATGCAAAAAGCTCCTAACACAGAACATTCAGGAAATCCAAGATGCAATGAGAAGACCAAACCTAAGGATAATAGGTATAGATGAGAGTGAAGATTTCCCAATCTAAAGGGCCAGTAATATCTTCAACAAAATTATAGAAGAAAATTTCCCCAATCTAAAGTACAAGACTCCCATAAACATTACAAGAAGCCTACAGAACACCAAACAGACTAGACCAGAAAAGAAATACCTCCCGTCACATAATAATCAAAACACCAAATGCACAAAACAAAGAAAAAATACTAAAAGCAGTTAAGGGAAAAAGGTCAAGTAACATATAAAGGCAGACCTATAAGAATTACACTAGACTTCTCACCAGAGACTATAAAAAGCCAGAAGATCCTGGACTGATATCATACAGACCCTAAGGGAACACAACTGCCAGCCCAGACTGCTATAACCCAGCAAAACTCTCAATCACTATAGATGGAGAAACCAAGATTTTCCCATGACAAAACCAAATTTGCACAATATCTTCCCACAAACCCAGCACTTCAAAGGATAATTGATGGAAAACGCCAACACAAGGAAGGAAACTACAACCTAGAAGAAACATGGAAGTAATCGTCCAACAACCTCCCAAAAAAAAAAAAAAAGGTAGCTACACAAACATAATTCCACCTCTAATAACAAAAATAACAGGAAGCAACAATCATTTTTTCCTTAATATCCCTTAACATCAATGGACTCAATTCTCCAATAAAAAGACGTAGACTATCAGACTGGATACATAAACAGGACCCAGAATTTTGTTGCATACAAGAAACGCACCTCAGTGACAAAGACAGACATTACCTCAGAGTAAAAGGCTGGAAAACAATTTTCCAAGCAAATGGTCCCAAGAAACAAGCTGGAGTAGCCATCCTAATATCAAACAAAATCGACTTTCAACCAAAAGTAATCAAAAAAGATAAGGAAGGACACTTCATACTCATCAAAGGAAAAATTACCAAGATGAACTCTCAATTCTGAACATTTACGCTCCAAATGCAAGGGCACCTACATACAAAAAGAAACTTTACTAAAGCTCAAAGCACACATTGCACCTCACACAATAATAGTGGGGGATTTTAACACCCGCTCTCTCCAATGGACAGATCGTGGAAACAGAAACTAAACAAAGACACACTGAAATTAACAGAAGTTATGGACTAAATGGATTTAACGATATCTATAGAACATTTCATCCTAAAGTTAAAGAATACACCTTTTTCTCAGCACCTCATGGTACCTTCTCCAAAATAGACCATATAATTGGTCACAAAACAGTCCTCAACAGATACAAAAAGATTGAAATAATCCCTGCATCCTATCAGATCACCACGGGACTAAGGCTGGTCTTTAATAATGACAGAACCAAGGGAAAACCCACATCCATGTGGAAACTGAACAATGTTCTACTCAATGATGACTTTGTCAAGGAAGAAATAAAGAAAGAAATTAAAGACTTTCTAGAATTTAATGAAAATGAGGAAACATCATACCAGAACTTGTGGGACTCCTGAAAGCAGTGCTAAGAGGAAAACTCATAGCTCTAAATGCCCACAAAAAGAAATTGGAGAGAGCGCACATTAACAACTTGACAGCACACCTGAAAGCTCTAGAACAAAAAGAAGCAAATATACCCAAGAGGAGTAGGCGTCAGGAAATAATCAAACTCAGGCTGAAATCAACCAAGTAGAAACAGAAAGAACTATACAAAATATCAACAAAACCAAGAGTTGGTTTTTTGAGAAAATCAACAAGATCGATAAACCCTTAGCCAGATTAACCAGAGGGCACAGAGACAGTACCCAAATTAATAAAATCAGATCTGAAAAGGGAGACATAACAACAGAAACTGAGGAAATCCAAAAAATTATCAGATCCTACTACAAAGGCCTATACTCAACAAAACTGGAAAATCTGGATGAAATGGACAATTTTCTAGACAGATACCAGGTACCAAAGTTAAATGAGGAGCAAATAAACCATCTAAACAGTCCCATAACCCCTAAAGAAATAGCAGCAGTCATTAAAAGTCTCCCACCAAAAAAAGCCAGGACCAGATGGTTTTAGTGGAGAATTCTATCAGACCTTCAAGGAAGACCTAATACCAATTCTCTTCAAACTATTCACAAAATAGAAACGGAAGGAACGCTACCCAATTCGTTTCTATGAAGCTACAATCACACTCATACCTAACCTCACAAAGACCCAACAAAGAAAGAGAACTTCAGACCAATCTCTCTTATGAATATTGATGCAAAAATACTCAACAAAATTCTAGCAAAACCGAATCCAAGAACACATCAAACAATCATTCATCATGATCAAGTGGGCTTTATCCCAGGAATGCAGGGAATGGTTCAATATTTCGGAAATCCATCAATGTAATCCACTATATAAACAAACTCAAAGAAAAAAACCACATGATCATCTCATTAGATGCTGAGAAAGCATTTGATAAAATCCAACATCCCTTCATGGTAAAAGTCTTGGAAAGATCAGGAATTCAAGGCCCATACCTAAACATAGTAAAAGCAATATACAGCAAACCAGTAGCCAACATCAAACTAAATGGAGAGAAACTTGAAGCATTTCCCACTAAGATCAGGAACTAGACAAGGCTGCCCACTCTCTCCCTACCTATTCAATATAGTACTGGAAGTCCTAGCCAGAGCAATTAGACAACAAAAAAGAAGTCAAAGGAATACAAATAGGAAAGGAAGAAGTCAAAATATCACTATTTGCAGATGATATGATAGTATACTTAATGACCCCAAAAACTCCACCAGAGAACTCCTAAACCTGATAAACGACTTCGCAAGGTGGCAGGTTATAAAATCAACTCGAACAAATCAGTAGCCTTCCTCTACATGAAAGATAAACAGGCTGAAAAAGAAATTAGGGAAATGACACCCTTCCAAAGTCACAAACAATATAAAATACCTTGGGGTGAATCTAACCAAGCAAGTGAAAGATCTGTATGACAAGAACTTCAAGTCCCTGAAGAAAGAAATTGAAGAAGATCTCAGGAAATGGAAAGATCTCCATGCTCATGGATTGGCAGGATTAATATAGTAAAAATGGCCATCTTGCCAAAAGCAATCTACAGATTCAATGCAATCCCATTAAAATACCAACTCAATTCTTTACAGAACTTGAAAGAGAAATTCTGAAATTTATTTGGAACAACAAAAAACCCAGGATAGCGAAAACCATCCTCAAACAATAAAAGAACTTCTGGAGGAATCGCCATCCCTGACATCAAGCTGTACTACAAAGCAATAGTGATAAAAACGGCCTGGTATTGGTACAGAGACAGGCAGGAAGATCAGTGGAATAGAGTTGAAGACCCAGAAATGAACCACAGAACTATGGTCATTTAATCTTTGACAAAGGAGCTAAAACTATCCAGTGGAACAAGGACAGCTTTTCAACAAATGGTGCTGGTTCAATGGAGGACAACATGCAGAAGAATGCAAATCGATCCTTTCCTATCTCCTCGTACAAAGCTCAAGTCCAAGTGGATAAAGGACCTTCACATAAAACCAGAACACCTGAAACTAATAGAAGAAAGTGGGGAAGACCCTCGAATACCTAGGCACAGGGGGAAAAGTTCCTGAATAGAACACCAATGGCCTTGCTTAAGATCAAGAATTGAAAATGGGACTTCATAAAATTGCAAAGCTCTGTAAGGCAAAGGACACCGTCAATAGGACAAAACGGCAACCAACAGATTGGGAAAAGATCCTTTACCAATCCCACATCCGATAGAGGACTAATATCCAATATATACAAAGAACTCAAGAAATTAGACTCTAGACAACCAAATAACCCTATTATAAAATGAAGTAAGGAGCTAACAAAGAATTCTCAATTGAGGAAATCCGAATGGCGAGAAGCACTTAAAGAATGTTCAGCATCCTTGGTCATCAGGGAAATGCAAATCAAAACAACCTGAGATTCCACTTCACACCAGTCAGAATGGCAAAAATCAAAAAACCAGGTGATAGCAGATGCTGGCGAGGATTTGGAGAAAGAGGAAACCTCCTCCATTGTTGGTGGGATTGCAAGATGGTGCAACCACTATGGAAAACAGTCTGGCGTTCCTCAGAAAATTGGACATATCACTACCTGAGGACCCAGCTATTACCACTCCTGGGTATATATCCAGAAGATGCTTCTAACACTAAACAAGCGAATTTTCCACTATGTTTATAGCAGCTTTATTTATAATAGCCAGAAACTGGAAAGAAACCTAGTGCCCTTCAACAGAGGAGATGGATACAAAAAATGTGGTACATTTATACAATGGAATATTACTCAGCTATTAAAAACAATGAATTGATAAATTCATATATAAATGATGGAACTAGAAAATATCTTTCCTGAGTGAAGTAACCCAATCAAAAGAAACATACATGGATTCACTCATGATTATTGGATTTTAGCCCAGAAGCCTGAAATACCCAAGATTCAACTCACAGACCACATAAAGCTCATAAAGAATGAGACCAAATAGGGGAGCCTTCAGTCCTTCTTAGAAGGAGTAAAAAATACTCAAGGGTGCAAATAAGGAGACACAGTGCAGGACAGAAACTGAAGGAGGGACAGTCTACAGACTATTCACCTAGATATCCATCCTATGTGCAGTCCACCAAAGGTAGAGGTTGATGTGGATGGCGGGATGTACACGATGACAGGAGCCTGATATAGCTGTCTCCTTAGAGGTCTGCAAGAGTCTGACATACTCAGAGGCAGATGCTCACAGCTAACCATTAAATGAGCATGGAGTTCCCAATGGAGAAGATAGAGTGAAGGCTGAAGGAGTTGAGAGGATTCGCGACACATGAGGAAAAGCAACAATCCCAACCCAACAGAGCCCCAGGGTCTAAGCCACCAGCCTGGGAGCGCTTAGGGAGGGACCCATGGCTCCGAGCTATATATGCAAGGGAGCTAATATATAAGTAGGAGAAGAGATCCTTGGTCCCATGAAGGCTGGACATGGGGGGTAGGATATTCGAGGGTGGGGAGGTGAGGTACAGGGGAGGGTGGGTGGGGGTCACCAACGTGGAGGCGGGAAGAGGGGGGAAGGGATAGTGAGTTCCTGGGAGGGAGGGGGGGAAATGGGGTAAGGAGAGAACATCTGAAATGTAAAAAATAAAAAAATTTTTCAATAAAAAAAAAAAAAAAAAAGAAAACTGTCAACATTTTTGCAGATGAGCTGAAAGGAGTCATATTTTCCCTAAATTTGTCTTGTTTATTTAGTTTAGTACAGTGACAACTATTTTGATGTTTAATATGATTTGGTGGTCAGGTGCTGTCCAAATTTACCATGATGCCATTTTTTATCTACTCACGTACTTTACTATTTTTATTCTTTGTTTTGCCTTCTTTATTCTTAACTGAGTTTAATTAAATTTATCTCCTTTGTTATTAATTATAGTTTTTTGTTACTTGATTGCTTACTTTATGGTTGTATTACATATTTAATATAGATAAGTGACAATATACCATTCATGCAAATTATAATAAAACTAAAATACTGATGATTCATTTTTACCTTACTAGTTTTCTTGCAACAGTTATCACAATTTTATTAAATTGTGATATTTAATTAAATACTGCTAATTCTTGTGATCCAGAATTATGATGTTTAAGGCTGAAGTAGGATGATTTCACTGAGAATATATATATATATATATATATATATATATAAATATATATATATATATATGAACACAGTGATTATTTTAATTTATTTATTTGCATACTTCCATACACCAAGATTTCATCCCAAAACATTTCATTTTATCCAGAGTTATTTTCTTTCCTAACTTGAACTTCTAAAAAAAAACAAAAAAATTCTTGTTACTCATAATTTTGCTCATTTATTTGTTACATTAATTCCTTACATGTGAGGTGTCTTTTTTGGAGGTTGTTTAATGGTCTCTCTCTCTCTCTCTCTCTCTCTCTCCCTTTCCTTTTCTTCTTTGCTTTCCTTCCTTCCTTCTTCCTACCTTTCTTATTGTTTCTTCTTTGAGACAGTGTTTCTCTGTTTACCTCTGACTGTCCTGGAACTTTCTCTGTAGACCAGGATGGCCTCAAATTTACCAGATATGATTGTGTCTGACCCTCCCGTCAAGGGATTTGATTAAACATGTATACCACTACCACCTGGTTAAATGTTTATCTTATGTCATCAACTATTAATCAGTAGGGAAACGTACTGGCAACCAAACCTGACCATTAGAGATTTAGACCTATATGGGAAATGTGCCAGCAACCAAGTCTGACCATCAGAGATTTAAATCTATTTGATAAAGGGAGGTTGTTCTTTAACAGACACACCCCAAAACCCATCCAGACAATAAATCAATGAACGTAAATTAAATGTTTCTCTTGATAATTATTTTAAGGATATGGACTGAATTAAGATGTACCTTCATTTAGGCATTTTTTGTAAAAAGAGTGTCAGGGCCAGAGGTTATGGAGGACACCAGAAAACCAAGGTCCTCTGAATGAAATTAAGCAAGGCACACATGTACTCATAGATACTGCATCAGCAAGCACAGGGCCTACATCATTCTGCACTATGTCCTTTGGTATATTTTAAAGTTCTTACCTTGGTGTTTTTGTGGTACTCCTGTGTGGACAAGAAAGTCTCTGACTCTCATGACTGCTCTTGAAACTTTTCCTTCTGTTAGGTTGCATTATCCAACCTTGACATGATGGGTTTTATTTATTTAATCATGTTTGGTTGTTACCTCTTAGAAGTCTTCTGTTTTCCAATGATAGACTAAAAGGGAGTGGATTTGGATAGAAGTGGAGGTGAGGAATAACTGAAAGGAGTAGAGTGAGGGCATATTACAATCAGGATATATTTATTTTCAGTAAAAGAAAAAAAAAAAAAGGAGAAAAATAAAAGAAACAGCTCATGTTGGCACTTAGATCTCAGCCTTTTCAAGTTCCAGACAGTGATAAAAAAAAAAAAAAAAAAAAAAAAAAAACTGACACAATTGAGAAATAGTTGTTATAGCAATCTGCTAGTATTTAAATGCATCCTTTAAAAATGGTATTGACATTTAAGTGCCATTATAGCATTGTCGAAAAAACAGGAAAATTAAGAAATTCTTAGGTAATAAGAGTCATACCTTCATAGATAGATGTATCTTTTTATCTAGAGATTTACTAGTTTAATTTTAATGGGATTTGTGTAGGTTATAAACCTGGAAATTTCTCCTTTTTCATCACTATCTGTCTTTCTCGCTCCTTTACATTGTTATGACTTTGCCATGGTATGATCCATAATGGAGGGACTTCACTCTAGTAAGTTTTATAAATGTTGATTTTTAGTCTCCAGAACAATGAAAAATACATTTATTCTCTCTCATTTTACAGTATTCTTTTACAGTAATAGAAACTGAACTAAGGCACAGTCCAAAGCGATAAAGACACGTACAAATATTCTTCTCAGCTCTTTTCTAAATCAGAGATAAATTATTTCTGTTTTTATCCCTGTTGTAGAGATATCAATCATTGATTTGTATGACCGGAGCAGCCTTTTGTCAATGGCTGATTTTACTTCATAAGTGATGCAAAATCCTACTGAGTACTCTGTTTGATGCCTGTGATTTCTGAGGTTTTGTACTTTGCCTGGTGGGAGTCTGAGTTATTTCTAGCTCTATATAAATCTTGAGAATTATTTTCTCTAATCTTTTTCTGTTGCTCTTTCCCATGCCTTCACTGTTTTTCTACTGATCAGGATTCAAGTGAATACTCCAAAAGGATTTTTGATCATCTCTGTGTAGACTCCCTCTTTTCTATCCTGGCATTGATGTTCATATTTGTGTCCAGAGACATAGTTTCTATACTCATATTGACAAGATTTTTAGCCTCTTTTTAATGATCCTGAACATGAACATCAGTGATGAATTTCATCAAGAGCTAATTTGGTGCAATCATAGTGCTTATTTTGGTAGCTTCACCATTCTTAGTCATGATTCCCCTTGTTTCCTTGTATCTTATACTCTTGAAATTTTTATTGTCACATACACACACAAGCACTGACATATAAAAACACATATAGGAACGTGTATTCTCAACTCTTTCAAATAAAACACATAACTCATATTTTCTTATTTTATCTTGACAAAAAGTACTTTATCAATTTGTGAAATCTGATGTTCATGTTTTCCTTTCTGAAACAAAACACCTATATCCCACTTTTACATTAACATTTTAACATATATATATATATATATATATATATATATATATTATATATATAAATATATATATAAATAAGTATCTATCTTATATACATGCTAGATTTTCTTATCTCTTTCCTGGAAAAGTGTGAGATAGAAATAAGAGCTTAGATTTTATACATTGCCAGTATCATTAAATTGAACCCAGAAGAAAAATATGCAAACAAAACCAAAATAAGAACATTAAAAGCATCAATTAGTACATATATTTATAATAAAAGAACAAGAAATAATAAAGTAATGATTGAAAAAATATAATGTTTTTTTTTTTTTTTTTGACAACTCATAGAAGAAAGAAGATAACTGAGCTGTAAGGGCTTTTCCTCACTGGAAAACACTGACTCAACATTCACGTGCATCTTTGAAGTTGACCCTAGCTAAGTAAAAATGAGAAAGAGCTGTTGCTGAGCCACACAAAACCAGACATATGAGGTAGGGAGAAAATAAATGTACTCAAGAATTTCTTATCGTTTATAGATCATCCAGGAAAAGTAGATGTAGAATTATCTGAGCAGGATAGGCAAATTGTTAGTATGATTTTTTATGTTTTCTGTGAGAATTAACCTTAGCCAACATTCAAATAAATGTGACTTTGCACATGAGATACCACTTAGTATATTGTTATGCAAAATGAAAAGCAATATACACAATGGAGCACAAGGTGTGACTGAACATTTTTGCAGTTTAGGCATGTCTTTTAGAAACAGATGGAAATACAGAACAAGTTCAGTTAGACTTGTGTGTGAACAAACTTAAACATTTTGAAACTTCTGTACTGCTGAGATTCTTCCGTAGTATGTACATATAAACTGATTTATTCAGAAATAATGATAGTAATTTTCATTCTATGTATAATACAAATGAAATTAAAATGATAAATCAATGTCCATTTACAAAACGTAGCAGCTTATGTGCTTGAAAACATGCAATTTCAGTGTGTTTCTCTTAGAACATTATGTTTTTGCATTACTGTTAAAATTATTCAATAATTCTGGAATTTGTCCACTAAAACTATTTTTGGAATAATTTTATCTCCCTAAGAAAAACAAGCCCTTAACTATAATTTATGCTGACTATATATTACCTGACCTAATCATTCATATTCCATATACTTGAATGATTTTTGCTCTTTAAAATTCAAATCCAGTCTGAATGAGTAAATGTTTGGGGCAATTAGTATTCAAAAATCAAATGTTTTTTAAAAGTAAAACATTTTAAAGTAAACAACTTGAAATCTGTGAATATTCTTTTTATCCTACTTTTCCCATGTAGGTCATTTTACAGAATTAGAAGCAAACAAGTTGTCTTAGCATTTCAAGGGGCTATCACAATGTGTATACAAAGCCAAAATTTCAATTTAAATTGAGAATTTTGTCTTTTAAAACTTGAATAGAATTTTTAGTCCATTATTAAGTAAATTGGTACAGATTTGATATAAAAATAATTTAAATAAGGTATACTCTTAACTATGATTTCATTTTTTCTGTGACTCAGTTTCCAGGACTATAGTATAAACTATTTTCTTTATATGCTAAGTGGGAAAATAATGTTTACATGGTACGTTTATTTTATCATTATTATTGAGACTTATTTATTCATATGAGTATGTGTGTTCTGCCTACTTGTATTCTTGGTATGTGTGGAGGACAGAAAATGTCATGGATCCCTGCGACTGAAGTTACAAGTAGCTGTAAGCCTATATAAAAGCCAGAGGTGTTGGATGATGTCAATAAAACACATCTTCCAAACACTACAAGGCTTATACACATACTTTAAAAAGAAGAAGGCTGTGACAGCAGGCAGAAATCCTGTACATGTTCAAACCAGACAAAAATCACAGCATGGAAAAGGCGAAGTGGGGATAATGTTCCATTCCTAACCAAGAAGCTATTCATCATTACTACATACTGGGAGAGTGAAAATGAGTTTTTTCTGAGGAGTGACCACACTCTAGTGTGAAGTTCATGCTTAGAAATAGTTGACCTAATCAGTTATTAAAAACAGTGAATTCATGAAATTCTTAAGCAAATAGATGGCATTACAAAATATCATTCTGAATAAGGTAACCCAATCACACACACACACAGAAAAAAACACATAGTATGCACTCACTGATAAGTGGATATTAGCCCAAAGGCTCAGAATACTCAAGATACAATTCACAGACCACATGAAGCTCAAGAAGAAGGAAGATAAAAGTGTGGGTGCTTCAGTCCTTCTTAGAAGGGAGAACAAAATACCAACAGGAGGAAATACAGAGAAAATATGTGGAGCAGTGTCTGAAGGAAAGGCCATCCAGAGACTGCCCCACCTAGGGATCCATCCCATATACAGACACCAAACTCAGACACTATTGTGGATGCCAGGAAGTGCTTGCTGACAGGAACCTGAAACAGCTGTCTCTTGAGAGGCTCTGCCAGAGCCTGACAAATACAGAGGTGGTTGCTTGCAGCCAACCATTGAACTGAGCATGGGATCCCCATGAAGTCACTAATGGAAGAGTTAGAAAAAGGACTGAAAGAGCTGAAGGGGTTTGTAACCCCATAGGAAGAACAACAATCTGAACCAACCAGACTTCCAGAGCTCCCAGGGACTAAACCACCAACCAAAGAGTACACTTGTACCATCATTGGGAGGAGAGGCCCTTTAGCCCGTGAAGGCTTGATACCCCAATGTAGGGAATGCCAGGACAGGAGACAAGAGTGGGTGGGTGGGATAGCATGCTCATAGAAATAGCAGGAGGGAGGATGGGATGGGGGTTTCCAGAGGGGAAACTGGGAAAGGGAATAACACTTGAAATGTAAATAAATGAAATATCCAATAAAAAAAGATGTAGTTGATCAATACAAAATAGTCTCTCCCTCTGTATCTCCCTCTCCCTCTCTCTCCCCCATCCATGTCCATCTCTCTGTCCCTCTCCTTCTCCCTCCCCTCCCCTCTCTGTAAACTTTTGTTGTTGTTGCTTTGTAGTTTTTTAGTCTTTGTGTTTTGTTTGATCTACTGTTTTTTTTTTTTTTTTTAACTTTTTTTAACTTTTTTATAGATGGAAAGAAAGGTAAGGAGATTCTGGGAGCACTTCAGAGGGGAAAGAGTATGATCAAAATATGTTATATGCAAAATTGTAAAATTCTAAAAATATAGTTTAACAAACATTATATAGGGGATGTAGTGCAAAGGTATAGCACATATGAAGCATGCGGGAGCCTCTGATTTTGATCTTCACTACTATAAAATAGATAAAACTAATGAAAACAAGTGTTTGTGAGCTGACATCAGAATACTGAGAATTGAACCTGGAGCCTCTGTAAGAATAGTTGGTGATATTATCTGTTGAATGATTTCTTTATTTTCAAGTTACCATAAAAAAATTAAAACAGCAAATAAAATTATAACTTAATTTCTTTAAATATACTTCATATTGGAAGAAAAAGTAGTTATTGTTTGAATTTACATACTTCTTGGTGAATTGCTATGCACCTTGGCTCATTTTCATTTCCTTTACTTTAAAAATACTTGTTGTTGGATATCTTATAAAGAACAAAAGTTTATTTCTTGAAGCTCTTGAGCCTGGAAAATATAAGATTAAGACATTGGTATTTGAAGAGAGCTTTATGTTTCATGTTAGCCCCAGAGGGCATCATATAGGAAAGAAAAACAGGTACAAATGGAGTAAAACAATATTGTGTGACAAATTTCGATCTTAGAAAGGATATTACAATTTTAGCAAGATTAATTCTTTCAGAATAATCAAATCTAGGAGAGTAGAATGTTTTACCTGAAAAAATTGAAAGAAGAAAACACTTGTGCATTCTACCACTTTTCATAATCTTTAGAAATATCAAATAATAATGCCATTTTACAGTGTGGTCATTGTGGAAACATCTAAGTAGAAAAGTAATTACTTCAAAATTAATTTAGACTATAAGGAATACATAATGCTTTAGAGTAATTAAACTAATAGATTTATAATCCATTTGGTAATCTCAAAAAGCACTCACAAATGTCTCACAAAAAAAAGCACTCACAAAATATTTAGGGTGTTTCTGTTAGAGATTATGCAGGATGTCTTCCTCTATCATGTCTTTGATGACATTTATGAGGGATTTGATACCTGATATTCTGATATATTTACATACTCTTAACATAATATACCACAAATTCCATTGGAAGTCTATGCTTTTTATGCTATTCATGTCCAATTTCCTCTAATCAAGTTTGTCATTTAAAATATTTCTCAGTCAAGTTAGTCATGAATAGGAAGCGTTCTCCCTGATGGCCTAGGTTTTGTAGTAGCAGAAGGAACTAGGTATGATATTGAGGATGAAATTTTAACAGTCTTACCAAGCTCTAAACCTTGTGAACTAAAGTTCAGTTGGGGAAGACATCTCTATGGATAAAACAGTGGCACAAATGTAAATGGGGTAGCCAAATACTTTATCATTGGATTTTAAGGCATGTTACACAGGAGCAAAATCATTCCTGAAACTGTAAATCTGGCCAAAACCACAATTGTGGAATTCACAGGCCCCAGAAATGAACATGTTGCTGTTATCTTCTAAATGGACATAGCATCAGGATGCCAACTACATTTACATCTTCATGCTCAAAAGTATTATATTTCCACAGATCTAAACAGAGAAGTTTCTTTGTACAGTGGGTTGTTGTTAGTACAGAAATTTATAATTGGATTATACTATAGATTTTGAGTTTCATTGGATTTCAAAATCATAAATGAAGCAGATACGTCCAAGAAGAAGAGGCAGTAATTTGGTAAGAGCTAGAGATCATAAAAGACTAGAACACACCGTGTCCTTGACCTGTTGTGACTGGTGTACTCCTAAACTCACAGTGACTGTGTTGGCAGTCCAAGCCCTACAGAGGATCAAGCTAATCAATATTATAACATGGAATTATAAAGGCTTATGAGGCTTCACTACCAAACTGAGGACATTTTGAGAGCTGATGGCTTCTTATGGATTATCTAATGTTAAGTGTATATTCTCAGGCAGACCAAGCATCAGTGGATAACCCTACACTAGGAGAATATGGTCAAACCTGTCTAGTTGTAATACTAAGAACAACAGAACAAAACACAGAGAACATAAAGTTTGGAGTGAATAGGGAAATAAGTGTTGAGTGGAGGATAAAATGGAGGACCAGGGGTAAAGGATATCAAAATGCATTTTATGAAAGTCTCACATAAGTCATAAAATATACTTTAAAATAAGTATATTTCCCTAGACATAATGTTTCATAACACTCATTTAAACATAGTTCATAGAAATGACCACATTCATTTCACATTCCATATATATTGGTGAAAGCTGAATATGAAAAACTACAGGATGAAAAGAGAGGAGATAACAATTGTTGTGTGGCAACCAGGAAGGCCAACATTTACAAAATATTTTCATTCTTTCTTCTGTGATTCTTATGTAAATAGCAATTGAATTATGGTTTTATTTCTAAATTTGAATAGATTTTTTATATTGTTCAAGGAAAACTGGAAAAACAATCATGTTTTAAATAATCCATACTTTTACAGTTTGGGCTTTCTTGCATTATATAACATGATTATGTTTATCCTCCTTGTCCATGTGCAGATAGATATAACTAGTCTAATCCAGAGATAACAAAGAATATTTTTCTTTATTATTAATGTTACATATTTGAGCAAATAAGTGATCAGAATATATATTCTGTCCTGTGAGCTACATAATCTGGCCCAGAGCTCTGCTTGCCTTACTGATGAGGCTTCAAGGACCTCAGGAACACCCAGGTTAGACCCCTCCCCACCAACATCTGTCCGCCAGGTCTATGACTTCTTCAGGAATATCCAACCAACCAGGACAACCAGATAGATAAAGGACTCAAAGAAGGGGACATTAGATGAAATGCCCTACATTGGGGAGAGGGAGCTTGTAGAGCCCCCTCCAGCAGACAGACAGGGTATCAAGTGAAGGATTTGGTTGCCATCCCACAGTCAAAAATCTGACACATAATTTTTCCTATCTGAAAGGATTGCAGGGATGGAAATGGAGAGGAGCCTGAGGAAAAGAAGTCCAGCAATAGGCCTAAAGTGGGATCCAGCTCAAGGAGAGGTCTCAAGACCTTACACTATTACTGAGGCTATGGAGCACACAAAAAAAGGGACCTATCATGACTGCCCTCTTAAAGACCTAACAAACAGGTGAAAGAGTCAGATATTTGCACCCAGCCAACCAATGGACAGAAGCTACTGATCCCTGTGGTTGAATTAGGGGAAAGCTGGAAGAAGTTGAGGAGGAGGGCAACCCTGTAGGAGGACCAGCAGTCTCAATTAACCTGGACCCCGAGATCTCTGAGACACTGGACCACCAACCAGAGACCATATAGCAGCTGATATGAGGCAATCAACACATATACAGGAGAGGACTACCTGGTCTGGGTTAAGATGCATCTAACCTTCAAGAGACTGGAGTATCCAGGGAGTTTAGAGGTCTAGTTGCATGAGGGTGCAGTGTAGAGGGTGGGGACTTCCTTGTGGAGATAGGGGAGCAAGGAGGAGATATGGGGTGTGGAACAATCAGAGGGTGAGTCGGGAGAGGGAATTTAAATCTGGAGATAAAATAAGTAAATAAATAAATAAATAAAAGATTAAAAATAACCAAACTAACAAACAAAAAAAGAATACAACAAGAAGAACCAGAGTGATATGGCACCACCAGAGCCAAGATCTTCCCACTATGGCAAGCATTGGATATCTTATTAGAGACAAAAGCAGAACAAAGTGACATTCATTCCAGTCTTATTGAGGTGGTAGAGGCTTTTAAAGAGGAACTGAATAAATCACTTAAGAAACCCAATTAAAGCAAACAGGTGAGAGACATGAATAAAATGGCTCAAGATCTGAAAATAAAATAGAAACAACAAAGAAAACAGAACTGAAGTTATCCTGGAGAAAGAAAAAAATAGGGAAGAGAATAGGAAAAATAGACTCAAGTATGACCAACAGAATACAAGAGATAGAAGAGAGAATTGCAGGCATAGAAGATGTGATTGAAGAAATCAATATACTGGTCAGAGAAAATGTTAATTTAAAATATTCCTGACACAAAACATCCAAAAATCCAAGGACACTATGAAAAGACCAAATGAAAAAAATAAAAGGAATAGAAGGATAAAAGTCCCAGCTCTGAGTCTCATAAAATATTTTTCAACAAAGTCATAGAAGACCCAACAAAGAAAGAGAATTTCAGACAAATCTTTCTTATGAATATCAATGCAAAAAACTTAATAAAATTCTAGCAAACTGAAATCAAGAACACATCAAAACAATCATCCATCCTGATCAAGGGGCTTTGTCCCAGGAATGCAGGGATGGTTCAATATTCGGAAATTCATCAACTTAAAACATTATATAAACAAACTCAAAGAAAAAAACCACATGATCATCTCACTAGATTCTGAGAAAGCATTTGACAAAATTCAATATCCCTTCATGGTAAAAGTCTTGGAAAGATCAGGAATTCAAGGCTCATACCTAAACATAGTAAAAGCAATATACAGTAAACCAGTAGCCAACATCAATCTAAATGGAGAGAAACTTGAAGCAATCCAACTAAGATCAGGGACTAGACAAGGCTGTCCACTCTCTCCCTACCTATTCAATATAGTACTGGAAGTTCTAGCCAGAGCAATTAGAACAACAAAAAGAAGTCAAAAGAATACAAATAGAAAGGAAGAAGTCAAAATATCACTATTCACAGATGATATGATAGTATACTTAAGTGACCCCAGAACTTCCACCAGAGAACTCCTAAACCTGATAAACAACTTCAGCAAAGTGGTGGGTTATAAAATCAATTCAAACAAGTCAGTAGCCTTCCTCCATGTGAACGATAAACAGGGTGAAAAAAAATTAAGGAAATGACACCCTTCACAATAGTCACAAATAATATAAAATACCTCGGGTGAATCTAACCAAGCAAGTGAAAGATCTGTATGACAAGAACTTAAAGTCTCTGAAGAAAGAAATTGAAGAAGATCTCAGGAAATGGAAAGATCTCCCATGCTCATGGATTGGCAGGATTAATACAGTAAAAATGGCCATCTTTCCAAAAGAAATCTACAGATTCAATGCAATCCCCATTAAAATCCCAACTCAATTCTTCACAGAGTTAGAAAGAGAAATTCTCAAATTTATTTAGAATAACAAAAAACCCAGGATAGCAAAAACTATTTTCAACAATAAAAGAACTTCTGGAGGAATCACCATCGCTGACCTCAAGCTGTACTACAGTTATAAAAACGGCCTGGTATTGGTACAGAGACAGGCAGGAAGATCAGTGGAATAGAGTTGAAGACCCAGAAATGAACCCACACAACTATGGTCATTTGATCTTTGACAAAGGAGCTAAAACCATCCAGTGGAACAAGGACAGCATTTTCAACAAATGGTGCTGGTTCAACTGGAGGACAACATGTAGAAAATGCAAATCAATCCATTCTTATCTCCTTGTACAAAACTCAAGTCCAAGTGGATAAAGGACCTTCACATAAAACCAGACACACTGAAACTAATTGAAGAGAAGGTGGGGAAGACCCTCGAATACCTAGGCACAGGGAAAAGTTCCTGAAACAGAACACCGATGGCTTATGCTCTAAGATCAAGAATTGACAAATGGGACCTCATAAATTGCAAAGTTTCTGTAACACAAAGGACACTGTCAATACGACAAAAAGGCAACCAACAAATTGGGAAAAGGTCTTTACCAATCCCATATCCGATAGAGGACTAATATCCAATATATACAAAGAACTCAAGAAATTAGACTCTAGACAATCAAAATAACCCTATTAAAAAATGGGGTATTGAGCTAAACAAAGAATTTTCAACTGAGGAAATGCAAATGGCTGAAAAGCACCTAAAGAAATGTTCAGCATCATTAGTCATCAGGGAAATGCAAATCAAAACAACCCTGAGATTCCACCTCACACCAGTCAGAATGGCTAAGATCAAAAACTCAGGTGATAGTAGATGCTGGCGAGGATGTGGAGAAAGAGGAACACTCCTCCATTGTTGTGATTGCAAGATGGTGAAACCACTCTGGAAAACAGCCTGGAGGTTCCTCAGAAAATTGGACATAACATTACCTGAAGACCCAGCTATACCACTCCTGGGCATATACCCAGAAGATGCTCTAACATATAACAGGGCATATGCTCCACTATGTTCGTAGCAGCCTTATTTTATAATAGCCAGAAGCTGGAAAGAACCCAGATGTCCTTCAACAGAGGAATGGATGCAAAAAAAATGTGTACATTTACACACGGAATATTACTCAGCTATTAAAAACAATGAATTCGATAAATTCTTATGTAAATGGATGGAACTAGAAAAATATTATCCTGAGTGATGTAACCCAATCACAAAAGAACACACATGGTATTCACTCACTGATTATTGCATTTTAGCCCAGAAGCTTGAAATACCCAAGATTCAACTCAAAGACCACATAAAGCCCTGAAGAATGAAGACCAAGTTGGGAGGGGCTTCAGTACTTCTTAGAAGGAGTAACAAAATATTTAAGGGAGCAAATATGGATACAAAGTTACAGGACAGAAACTGAAGGAGGGCCGTCTGCAGACCATTCCACCTGGGTATCCATGCCATGTGCTGTCACCAAAGGTAGATGCTGATGTGGGTGTCGGGAGGTGCATGCTGCCAGGAGCCTAACATAGCTGTCTCCTTAGAGGTCTGCAAGAGTCTGACATATTTAAAGGCAGATGTTCACAGCTAACCATTAAACTGATCATGGGGTTCCCAATGGAGGAGTTAGAGTGAGACTGAAGGAGTTGAAAGGGTTTGCAGCCCATGAGGAGAGCAACAATACCAACCAACCAGAGACCCCCAGGTCAAAACCACCAGCCTGGGAACACTTTAGGGAGGAACCCATGGCTCCAGCTATATATGCAAGGGAGGATGTTCCTGTCAGGTATAGGGTGGAGAAGAGATCCTTGTCCCATGAAGGCTGGACATCAATTGTGGGGGAATCTTGAGGGTGGGGGGTTGAGGTGTGGAGGGTAGGTGGGGGCACACCCTCATAGAAGCAGGAGGAGGGGGATGGGATAGGGGGTTCTGGGAGGGAGATGGGAAATAGGGTAAGGGGAGAACATCTGAAATGTAAACAAATAATCCAATAAAAATAAAATTAAAAAAATACCTAGAAAATAAACTCACACACTTAGGGGACACTTGATTTTTGACAAAGAAGCCCAAAGCATACAAATGGAAAAGCAGAAAGTATCTTTAACTAATGGTGCTGGTCTAAATTGATCTTTGTAAGTAGTAGAATGTCATTAGGACCATATTGATTATTATGCACAAAACTCTAGTCCAAGTTCATCAAAGACCTTAACATAAAACTAAATACACTGTCTACTATAAGAAAAGATGGGAAATTAATCTTGACTTATTGTACAAAAGACAACTTCCTGAATAGAACACCAACTGCTGAGGCACTAAGAACAACAATTAATAAATGGGACTTCATAAAACTGAAAATCTTTTGCAAAGCAAGGACAAAACACCAGCCTGCAGAATGGGAAAAGCTCTTCACAAATCCTCACTCCAATAGAGGGTTAATAAACAAAATATATAAAACCTCGATAAGTTATATACCAACAAACCAAATAACTCAATTAAAAATAGGGTACAAAGCTAAAACAGAGAATTCTCAACAGAGGAACTCTAACTCTTAATGTTTAGAAACACTTAAAATATTTTCCAAATTCCTTAGTCATCAGGGAAATGAAAGTCAAAATGACTCCAAGATTTCTCTTACACCTGTCAAAAAATTGCCATGATTAACAAGTGCCAGCAAATGCTGGGAAGGATTTGAAGCAGGGGGTATGTTCCTCCATTGCTGGTGGAAATGCAACCTCAAAACAAACACTTTGGAAATCAACTGATAGTTTCTCAGAAAATTGAGAATAATTCTACATCAAGACCCAACCTACAACTCCTGGGAATATATATAAAAGATACTCCACCATACCATAAAGACACTTGTTACTGTGTTCAAAGATGTTCCTCAATGGAAGAATGGATTAAAAATGTGGTACATTTACAAAGTAGAATACTACTCAGCTACTTAAAACAAAGGCATCATGAAATTTGCAGGCAAATGAATGGAACTAGAAAATATCACTCTAAGTAAAGTAACCCAGACTCAGAAGGCAAGCTTTTCAGTCTCTTAATTTAGGTTTTATTTCTGTAGGAGACATCATAAGCAAGGCAACTCTTCTAAAGGCAAAACATTTATTTGGGACTAGCTTCAGTTTCAGAGGTGCAGTCCATTATTCTTATGGTGGGAAGCATGGCATCATAAAACTGTGGACAAAAACTAAGGCAGACTTAGTGTAGAGGAGCCACAAATTCTACATCTAAATTTGAATACACCATAGAGGAATTCTATTTTTCCTAGTGGCAGACAGGAATGGGCTCTTTTCCACAACTGTGCCAATCTTGAGTAATAAGACTTCAAATCCAACCTCCACAGTGATGGACTTTCTCCAACAAGGCCCAACCTACCCAACAAGTCTATACTTCCAAATAATGCCACTTTCCATGGGCAAAGCATATTCAATACACATCATTTACTCTGGCCACACAGGCTTGTTCAAACACATGAGTTTATGGGGCCATACCTAGCTGTAATATTGCAAAATACAATTAGTCCAACTTATACATATTCCTAGTCATAACAGGCTCAAGGTGTTAAAAGCCCAAATTCAAAGTTTCTTCTAAGATTCATGCAATCTCTTAACTATAATTCCCTAAAAAAAAATCAAAATCAAAAAGTAGATCACATACTCTTAACATATTACACATTACCATTCATATGTATTACCAATCCAAAACATCATAGTGAGGAAATACTGGACAAATGCAAGATCAAAACCCAGCTGAGTAAACTCCAAACTCTGCTTTTCATATCTGATGTCCAACTCTTTTCAGCTTTGATTACTGCAAAACATTTCTTTCTCTTGGGTTGTTTCCACTCCCTGTTATCAGCTTTCTGCAACAGGTACCCCATAGCTCTGGCTTCTTACTTGGGGTACCCAAGGGTACTTGAACTGTACAGTTTGCACCAATGTCTGGATTCCACATATGATTTTGTGGGCTCCTCCAAAGGGCTTGGGTCATTTCTCCAGTTGACCTTCTGTAGCTCTCAGACCTTCTCAGGCTCTGCTTGATTCCATGCCATTGCTATTGTGTTCTTGTTGGTCTCCTATGGTAATGGCATGTCCAATATGCTTGGGTCTTCGTTTCAAGTAAGCATCAACAGTGATATCTATAAGCTCTCTTCATGGCACCAAGTCTCAACATCTTTTCATGACACCTTCAGTCCTGGGATGTCAACTAAACTGAAGCTGCACCTTCACTAATAGCCTTTATGGCTTCACATACCAAGCCTCGTCGTTCTCTTTTACCCCTTCATGCCTTCAAAACCAGTAACCTCTGGGGATTATTACATATTACTAAGACTGGATGACAATACAATGTCTTTTCTCTGAACATAGCTTTCTTTGTGCTCTCAGAAAACGTTTCCAGGAGACTTCACCTCACTGATAAAAGGTTTCTTCTTAAACTTGCTAATTTATTAACTCCACTAACCAGCATTGACTTATCCCCCCTTTTCTTGACTTGAAAATGAAAGCCACATAGCTGAACTGAAAAAGTTCTGTACATGTGGGAGCTGGAACATGCCTTACTTGTTCTATTACATTTGACCCTTTCTGTTTCACAGCTCTGTCAATCAAGAACACTCAAAACATCACCATCTGATCAAGGGGCTTTGTCCCAGAATGCAGGGATGGTTCAATATTCGAAAATTCATCAACTTAAAACATTATATAACAAACTCAAAGAAAAAAAAACCACATGATCATCTCACTAGATTCTGAGAAAGCATTTACAAAATTCAATATCCCTTCATGTAAAAAAGTCTTGGAAAGATCAGGAATTCAAGCTCATACCTAAACATAGTAAAGCAATATACAGTAAACCAGTAGCCAACATCAATCTAAATGGAGAGAAACTTGAAGCAATCCACTAAGATCAGGGACTAGACAAGGCTGTCCACTCTCTCCCTACCTATTCAATTAGTACTGGAAGTTCTCTAGCCAGAGCAATTAGACAACAAAAAGAAGTCAAAAGAATACAAATAGAAAAGGAAGAAGTCAAAATATCACTATTCACAGATGATATGATAGTATACTTAAGTGACCCCAGAACTTCCACCAGAGAACTCCTAAACCTGATAAACAACTTCAGCAAAGTGGTGGGTTATAAAATCAATTCAAACAAGTCAGTAGCCTTCCTCCATGTGAACGATAAAACAGGGTGAAAAAGAAATTAAGGAAATGACACCCTTCACAATAGTCAACAAATTAATATAAAAATACCTCGGGTGAATCTAACCAAGCAAGTGAAAGATCTGTATGACAAGAACTTAAAAGTCTCTGAAGAAAGAAATTGAAGAAGATCTCAGGAAATGGAAAGATCTCCCATGCTCATGGATTGGCAGGATTAATACAGTAAAAATGGCCATCTTTCCAAAAGAAATCTACAGATTCAATGCAATCCCCATTAAAATCCCAACTCAATTCTTCACAGAGTTAGAAAGAGAAATTCTCAAATTTATTTAGAATAACAAAAAAACCCAGGATAGCAAAAACTATTTTCAACAATAAAAGAACTTCTGGAGGAATCACCATCGCTGACCTCAAGCTGTACTACAGTTATAAAAACGGCCTGGTATTGGTACAGAGACAGGCAGGAAGATCAGTGGAATAGAGTTGAAGACCCAGAAATGAACCCACACAACTATGGTCATTTGATCTTTGACAAAAGGAGCTAAAACCACATCCGTGGAACAAGGACAGCATTTTCAACAAATGGTGCTGGTTCAACTGGAGGACAACATGTAGAAAATGCAAATCAATCCATTCTTACTCCTTGTACAAACTCAAGTCCAAGTGGATAAAGGACCTTCACATAAAACCAGACACACTGAAACTAATTGAAGAGAAGGTGGGGAAGACCCTCGAATACCTAGGCACAGGGAAAAGTTCCTGAACAGAAACACCGATGGCTTATGCTCTAAGATCAAGAATTGACAAATGGGACCTCATAAAATTGCAAAGTTTCTGTAACACAAAGGACACTGTCAATACGACAAAAAGGCAACCAACAAATTGGGAAAAGGTCTTTACCAATCCCATATCCGATAGAGGACTAATATCCAATATAACAAAGAACTCAAGAAATTAGACTCTAGACAATCAAATAACCCTATTAAAAAATGGGGTATTGAGCTAAACAAAGAATTTTCAACTGAGAAATGCAAATGGCTGAAAAGCACCTAAAGAAATGTTCAGCATCATTAGTCATCAGGGAAATGCAAACAAAACAAACCCTGAGATTCCACCTCACACCAGTCAGAATGGCTAAGATCAAAAACTCAGGTGATAGTAGATGCTGGCGAGGATGTGGAAAAGAGGAACACTCCTCCATTGTTGTGATTGCAAGATGGTGAAACCACTCTGGAAAACAGCCTGGAGGTTCCTCAGAAAATTGGACATAACATTACCTGAAGAACCCAGCTATACCACTCCTGGCATAACCCAGAAGATGCTCTAAACATATAACAAGGGCATATGCTCCCTATGTTCGTAGCAGCCTATTTATAATAGCCAGAAGCTGGAAAGAACCCAGATGTCCTTCAACAAGAGGAATGGATGCAAAAAAAATGTGGTACATTTACACACGGAATATTACTCAGCTATTAAAAACAATGAATTCGATAAATTTTCTTATGTAAATGATGGAACTAGAAAATATTATCCTGAGTGATGTAAACCCAATCACAAAAGAACACACATGGTATTCACTCACTGATTATTGCATTTTAGCCCAGAAGCTTGAAATACCCAAGATTCAACTCAAAGACCACATAAAGCCCTGAAGAATGAGACCAAGTTGGGAGGGGCTTCAGTACTTCTTAGAAGGGAGTAACAAAATATTTAAGGGAGCAAATATGGATACAAAGTACAGGACAGAAACTGAAGGAGGGGCCGTCTGCAGCACCATTCCACCTGGGTATCCATGCCATGTGCTGTCACCAAAGGTAGATGCTGATGTGGGTGTCGGGAGGTGCATGCTGCCAGGAGCCTAACATAGCTGTCCCTTAGAGGTCTGCAAGAGTCTGCCTACATATTTAAAAGGCAGATGTTCACAGCTAACCATTAAAACTGATCATGGGTTCCCAATGGAGGAGTTAGAGTGAAGACTGAAGGAGTTGAAAGGGTTTGCAGCCCCCATGAGGAGAGCAACAATACCACCAAACCAGAGACCCCCAGGGTCAAAAACCACCACCTGGGAACACTTAGGGAGGAACCCATGGCTCCAGCTATATATGCAAGGGAGGATGTTCCTGTCAGGTATAGGTGGGAGAAGAGATCCTTGGTCCCATGAAGGCTGGACATCAATTGTGGGGGAATCTGAGGGTGGGGGGGTTGAGGTGTGGAGGGTAGGTGGGGGCACACCCTCATAGAACAGGAGGAGGGGGGATGGATAGGGGGTTCCTGGGAGGGAGATGGGAAATAGGGTAAGGGGAGAACATCTGAAATGTAAAAAAATATCCAATAAAAATAAATTAAAAAAAAATACCTAGAAATAAACTCACACACCTTAGGGACACTTGATTTTTGACAAAGAAGCCCAAAGCATACAATGGAAAGCAGAAAGTATTTTTAAAACTAATGGTGTGGTCTAATTGATCTTTGTAAGTAGTAGTGTCATTGGGGACATATTGATTATTTGCACAAAATTTCTAGTCCAAGTTCTCAAAGACCTTAACATAAAACTAAATACACTGTCTACTATAAGAAAAGATGGGAAATAATCTTAAACTTATTGGTCCCAAAAGACAACTTCCTGAAAGAACACCACTGCTGAGGCACTAAGAAACAACAATTAATAATGGGACTTCATAAAACTGAAAATCTTTTGCAAAGCAAAGGACAAAACACCGCCTGCAGAATGGGAAAAGCTCTTCACAAATCCTCACTCCAATAGAGGGTTAATAAAAAAATATATAAAGACCTCGTAAGTTATATACCAACAAACCAAATAACTCAATTTAAAAATAGGGTACAAAGCTAAACAGAGAATTCTCAACAGAGGAATCTCTACTCTCTAAGTGTTAGAAACACTTAAAATATGTCCTATGTCCTAGTCATCAGGGAAATGAAGTCAAAATGACTCAAGATTTCATCTTACACCTGTCAAAATTGCCATGATTAAAAAGTGCCAGCAAATGCTGGGAAGGATTTGAAGCACGGGGTATGTTCTCCATTGCTGGTGGGAATGCAACCTCATACAAACACTTTGGAAATCAAACTGAGTAGTTTCTCAGAAAATTGAGAATAATTCTACATCAAGACCCAACCATACAACTCCTGGAATATAATATAAAGATTACTCCACCTACCATAAAGACACTTGCTTAACTGTGTTCAAAGATGTTCCTCAATGGAAGAATGGATTAAAAAATGTGTACATTTACAAAGTAGAATACTACTCAGCTCTTAAAACAAAGGCATCATGAAATTTGCAGGCAAATGAATGGAACTAGAAAATATCACTCTAAGTAAAGTAACCCAGATCAGAAAGGAAGCTTTTCATGTCTCTTAATTTAGTTTTATTTCTGTGAGGGACATCATAAGCAAAGCAACTCTTCTAAAGGCAAACATTTATTTTGGGACTAGCTTGCAGTTTCAGAGGTGCAGTCCATTATTCTTATGGTGGGAAGCATGGCATCATAAAACTGTGGACAAAACTAAGCAGACTTAGTGCTAGAGGAGCCACAAATTCTACATCTAAATTGAATACACATAGAGGAATTCTATTTTCCTAGTGGCAAAAGGAATGGGCTCTTTTCCACACTGTGCCAATCTTGAGTATAAGACTTCAAATCCAACCTCCACAGTGATGGACTTTCTCCAACAAGGCCCAACCTACTCCAACAGTCTATACTTCCAAATAATGCCACTTTCCATGGCAAAGCATATTCAATACACATCATTCTACTCCGTGGCCCACACAGGCTTGTTCAAACACATGAGTTTATGGGGCCATACCTAGCTGTAGCATATTGCAAAATACATTTAGTCCAACTTATACATATCCATAGTCTATAACAGGCTCAAGGATGTTAAAAGCCCAAATTCAAAGTTTTCTTCTAAGATTCATGCAATCTCTTAACTATAATTCTATCAGAAAGACAATTGCTTGTGCATATTCATTGGAGCTCTTTTCATGATAGCCAGAAACAGGAAACAATTTAGATGTCCCTCAACCAAGAATGTATAAAGAAAATGTGGTTCATTTACACAATGGAGTATTACTCAACTTTGAAAAATTACATCATGAAATTTAGAGGCAAACTTATGGAAGTAGAAAAAAATCATTCTAAGTGAGATATCCCAGATCCAGAAAGATGAATATCAGTTCCTTATTCAGCCATTATCAGAGAATCCTCCTTTGGTAGCAGATAGGAAGAGATGCAATTATAACATAGGAGTTTAAAGTATTTCATTGACAAAATATGAATAGCTACCTCTTTGCTTTAGTTTCCTATGCTCAGTCTATCCATGCTGTCTGATAGATGGACTCCAAATATTTTCTAAGAAACCAAACATATACCAAAAATTTTCTAATTTAATTTCATGTAAAAGAAAGGATTTTATAATATAATTAACCAGATAATCCAATTTTTTTCTTTTATTTTTTTAACATTGGCTATTACAGCTGTAAACAACTTAAGATGACACAGATTTTTTTCTATTCTGAAAATTCAATAAATCCAGTGAGGAGAGTTTAAGAATGAGATGAGAACAATCTACTTGCACACAAAATGAATGGGAACAAACGACTTAATTAATAGGAGAGCCCACAAAGATGACAAACTTTTCTTCAGATTTTCATAGCTTGTGTATTCTCTACAAAGAAGGGGGTTCTATAGTTAATACAGTAACTAAAGCCTATTAATGAGCAGATTATTCATATCATATGATATATCAATCCTATCACTTGTTACTGATTAAATCATTATATATCCTCAGTTACATACATGACATAATATATATTACCAAGTGTGAATATGTACCACATAACTTCTAATGTTCAGAGCAAGTCTTATGAGCAACTCATTTCACATAGCATTGACAGGAAGTTTGGAGTTGTTTGGTGGGTTTTTTTTTTTCTGTTTTTTAAATAATAGCTCTATAATGAAGTTCTGTTTTTCCTAGACATTTAAACAGGAAGCAAAGAGAATGTAACTGACGACACTAATGTGACATTCAGACCTCTAGGATCTAAACTGTCTGAACATCTGCAGAAATACACATTTTGAAGGTAAAATTGTGATCTTAATGTTGTATATTATTGTATTATGTATGTCTAATTTTAAAATTTTTTCAGTCCACCTGCTATTTTAAGGACTGTTTTATTTATTTACTATCTTACTCAAGAGAATTCTGTCAGAGAGATTTGGTCTTTTTCACAAGTAGATCTGATAATTTAGAAGTGTAAAATGTTTGTGCTAAGTCAAGTAATGGAAGAAGGAGTAGTGGGCACATTACTGTTCTTTACTACAATTTTCACTTATTATTTCATTTTCATTTTTCATTTGGCTAAATACATAAAGTGAGATATATTTTTAAACTTGAATGTACAGTAAAGAATTCTGTCAATACATTGCCATATAACAAACATCTATAATGTTTTTATTTTCTTTAAATGAAACTATACTCAATGAATATAAGGCCTCATTCTTCCTCTTTTCAGTATGTAACTCAAAGTCAGAACACCTGCCTAGTATGTGTATGATCTAAATTTCATCCCCAGCATTAACAACAGCAACAAGTCATGAACTTGAATACTATGAGTAGTTCTGTATTTTGTCAACTTCTATGATTTTACTTGTTCCATCATATTCCATGTTAGTGGTGAACTTTCCATTTACATCTCTGTGTGACAAGGTTCCTCATATTTCTCTTTCAATGGAAACATTTTATTTATAATTTGTAAAATGTTTTTTCCACAATTATCATATGATTTTTAAAAACATTTTCACTAATAATGTAACATATTACATTCATCAAATATCTATGTTGATTCATATTTCACCACAGATTATATCTGACATAATCATAGGGTATAATTATTTTAATGTGATGTTGAACTCAGTTTGCTTTTCTTTTCTCAAAGAGTTCTGAATCTATATTAATATTATTTTGCAATAAGGTTCTTATCAGGAGTAATAATGAGTTGGAAATAAATAAAGTTCATGTCTTCTTGACAAATATATAATGCATGTGTTCCTTCTAATTGCAGCAGATACAAAAAACGAAAATCAGTAACCAAAATATAGAGTTATGGAGCCCATTCTCAAAATCTAAGTCTCATGGGACATTGTGGAAATTGGGATAGATACATTTTTTTAAATCAATTTTGTTATCGGATATTTTATTTACATTTCAGATGTTATCCCCTTATCCCATTCCCCAACACCCAGAAACCCCATATCCCATCCCCCTCCTCCTGCTTCTATGAGGAGGTGAGCCCTCCCTCCCACTCACTCCAACCTCCCTGCAATGGGGCATCCAGCCTTCACAGGATCAAGGACTTCCACTCCCACCTATGCCCAACAAGGCCATCCTCCCCTACATATACAGCTGGGGCCATAAGTCCCTCCCTATGTGCTACCAGGCTGGTGGTTTAGACCCTATGGGCACTGGTTGGTTGATATTGTTGCTTACCCCATGGGGCCACAAACCCCTTCAGCTCCTTCAGTCTTCTCTCTAACTCCTCCATTGGAAACTTGTAATCAGTTCAATGGTTAGCTGTGAGCATCCACCTCTGTATATGTCAGGCTCTGGCAAAGCCTCTAAGGAGACAGCTATATCAGCCTCCTGTCAATATGCACTTCCTGGCATCCACATCAGTATCTGCCTTTGGTAAATGCAGATGGGATGGATCTCCAGGTAGAACAGTCTCCAGACTGCACCTCCTTCAGTTTCTGTCCCAAACTTTGTCTCTATATTTACTACTATGAGTATTTTGTTACTCCTTCTAAGAAGGACTGAAGCACCCATACTTTGGTCTTCTTCTTCATGAGATTCATGTGGTTTATTAGTTGTATCTTGGGTATTGCAAGCCTTTGGGTTAATATCCACTTATCAGTGAGTGCCTACCATGTGTGTCTTTTGTGATTGGGTTACCTCATTCAGGATGATATTTTCTAGTTCCATTCATTTGCTTAAGAATTTCAAGAATTTATTGTTTTTAATAGCTGAGTAATACTCCATTGTGTAAATATACCAAATTTTCTGTATCCGTTTCTCTGTTGAATGGTATCTGGTTCTTTCCAACTTCTACATGCTGACCTCCAGTTGAACCCGAACCATTTGTTCAAAAGGCTGTCTTTTTTCCACTAGATGGTTTTAGCTCCTTTGTCAAAGAACACCATAGTTGTGTGGGATCATTTCTGGTTTTTTTTTTTCATTGATATTCCTGCCTGCTTCTGTACCAATACTATGCCGTTTTTATTACTATTGCTCTGTAGTACAGCTTGAGGTCAGGGATGATCATTCCCCTGGAAGTTTTTTATTGTTGAGAATAGTTTTGGCTATCCTGGTTTTTTTGTTATTCTAAATGAATTTGCAAATTGCTCTTTCTATCTCTATGAAGAATTGAGTTGGAATTTTGATGAGGATTGCATTGAATCTATAGATTGCTTTTTGCAAGGTGGCCATTTTTACTATATTAGTCCTGCCAATCCATGAGCATGGGAGATCTTATCTTCTGAGATCTGTTTCAATTTCTTTCTTCAGAGACTTGAAGTTCTTGTCATACAGATCTGTCACTTGCTTGGTTAAATTCACACCAAGGTATTTTATATTATTTGTGACTATTTTGAAGGGTGTCATTACCCTAATTTCTTTCTCAGCCTGTTTATTCTCTGAGTAGAGGAAGGCTACTGATTTGTTTGAATTTATTTTATATCCAGCAACTTTGCTGAAGTTGTTTATCTGGTTTAGAAATTCTCTGTTGGAAGTTTTTGTGTCACTTAAATATACTAAAATATCATTTGCAAATAGTGATATTTTTGACTTCTTCCTTTCCTATTTCTATCTCTTTGACTTCCTTTTGTTGTCTAATTGTTCTGGCTAGGACTTTGAAAAAGCATTTGACAAAATTCAATACCTCTTCATGGTAAAAGTCCTGGAAAGATCAGGAATTCAAGGCCCATGCCTCAACATAGCAAAAGCAATATACAGCAAGCCAGCAGCCAACATCAACCTAAATGGAGGGAAATTTGAAGCAATCCCAATAAAATCAAGGACAAGACAAGTCTTCCCACTCTCTCTCTACCTATGCAATATAGTACTGGAAGTCTAGATACATCTTAAGAACCAGAGTTTCAAAAAAGTTTTCTATGAGATTATATGTCTCCTAGTAATGTCAGACACTATAACATTTAAGAAAGAATGAATACATTTTGTCCTGTGCCTTCTACCTTCCACTGGGGCAGATCACCAGTATGTCAGCCCCTCTGAAGAACCCACAGTCTCAAGACCTTCCAGTAGATCTGCTGCACCCAGAGCAACAGACTCCACAGTCTGAAGGCCTCCCAGAAGGTCTGCTGCAGCCAGGGCCACAGGTCTACCAGGAGACCTACAGCAATCCAGGGATACAGGAAGCAGGCTCCAGACAGACACCCAAGCCAATTAACACCAGAGATAATCAGATGGCTAGGGAAAATTACAAGACCATAAGCAACAGAAGCCAATATACATGGGAATCATCAGAACCCAGTTCTCTCCACCACAGCAAGCTCTGAATAACCCAACATACCTAAAACCATGATGCTGATTTAAAATCCTATCTCATGAAGATTAGAGAGTACTTTAAGGCAGATATAAATAACTCACTGAGAGAATCAGAGGAAAGCACAAGTAAACAGATAGAAGCTCTTAAGGAGGAAACAAATAAATCCCTTAAAGAAATATAGGAAAACACAATCAAATAGGTGAATGAATTGAACAAAGTTGTCTAAAACTTAAAAACAGAAGTAGAAACAATAAAGAAAACACAAATGGAGGCAACCCTGGAAATGGAAAACCTTGGAAAGAGGTCAGGAGCTACAGATATAATCATCAACAAAAGAATATAGGAGATAGAAGAGAGAATCTAAGGCATGAAAGATAACTTAGAAGATATTGACACAATTGTCAAAGAAAATACAAACCATAAACTACTTATCAAAAACATCCAGGAAATCCAGAATACAATCAAAAGACCAAAACTAAGAATAAGAGGAATAGAAGATAGTGAAGATTCCCAGCTCAAAGGACCAGAAAATGTCTTCAACAAAATCATAGAAGAAAATTTCCCCAATCTTAAAAAAAGAGATGGCCATAAATGTACAAGAAGCCTGTAGAATACAAAATAGATTGGATCCTAAAAGAAAACCTCTTGTAATATAATCAAAACATTAAATTCACAGAAAAAAGAAAGAATATTAAAAGCTGTAATGCAAAAGGGCCAAGTAAAATATGAAGGCAGACCTATAATAATTACCCCAAACTTCTTAACAGAGACCCTAAAAACCAAAAGAACCTGGACAGAGGTCATGTACACCCTAAGAGAAGACAAATGCCTGACCAGGCTAGTATATCCTGCAAAACTCTCAATCATTATGGATGGAAAAAATCAAAATATCTATGACAAAACCAAATTTAAACAATATCTATTTACAAATCCAGGCCTTCTAGAGAATTCTAGAAGGAAAACTCCAATTCAAGGAGGGTACCACAGCAAAGAAAAGTAAAGAAATTAAACGTCTCACAAAAAAACCAAAAGGAGAGAATCACATACACAAAATGCCACCTACAACAACAAACATAACAGGAACCAACAATCATCTGTTTTTATTATCTTTCGATATCATCTGACTCAATTACCCAATAAAAGACATAACCTAACAAGCAGCATATGCAAGCAGGATCCAGCATTTTGCTACAAAGAAGAAACACACCTCAATGACAAAGACAGTCACTACCTTAGAATAAATGCTAAAAAAAAAGTGTTCCAAGCAAATGGTCCCAAGACACAAGCAGGAGTTGCTGCTCAAATATCCAATAAAATAGATTTTCAACGAAAAGTCATCAAGTTAGATGGGGAAAGACACTTCATATATATTCATCAAAGGAAAAATCCACCAAGAGATAGTGTCAATTCTGAACATCTATGCCCCAAATGCAAGGGCATCCACATTCATAAAACAAACAAACAAACAAACAAAAACAAAAAACAAAACAAAACAAAAACTTTACTAAAGCCCAAAACACATATTGAATCCCACACAATAATAATGGGAGACTTCAATACCCCACTTTCACCAATGGACAGGTCATTGGAACAGAAACTAAAGAGAGACACAGTGCAAGTAATAGAGCATATGAACAAAATAGATTTAACAGATATATACAGAACATTTTACCCTAAAACAAAAGAATATATCTTCTTCTCAGTACCTCATGTTACCGTTTCCAAAATTAACCATATAATAGGTTACAAAACAAGCCTCAATAGATACAAGAAGATTAGCAATTTCATGCATCCTATCAGATCACCATGGAAAATTTCTGGACTTCAATAATAACAAAAACAACAGAAAACCCACATATTCATGGAAACAGAACAACTCTCTACTTAATGATAACTTGGTCAGGGAAGAAATAAAGAAAGAAATTAAAGGTTTCCTGTAATTCAAATGAAAATGTTCACACACAATACTCAAACATATGGGACATAACAAAAGCAGTGCTAAGAGGAAAATTCGTAGCACAGAGTGCCATCCTAAAGAAAGTGTAGAGATCTTAAACTAGCCACTTGACAGCATACCTGAAAGCCCTACAATAAAAGAAACAAACACACCCTGGAGGAGTAGACTTCAGGAAATAATAAAACCCAGGCTCCAAATCAACAAATAGAAGCAAAGAGTAGAAGACAATGAATCATCAAAACTAAAAGCTTGTTCTTTGAGAAAATCAACAAGATAGAAAATCCTCTAGCTAAGCTACCTAAAGGGCATAAAGATATTATCCAAATTAACAATGAGAAACAAAATAGGAGACATAACAGCAGAAACTGAGGAAATGCAGGAAATCATCAGATCCTAGTATAAAAGCTTATTCTCAAGAAAACTGGAAAATCTAGATGAAATGAATAATTTTCTAGACAGACACAAGGAACCAAAGTTACATCAAGGGCAGATAAGCTATCTAAACAGCCCCATATTCCCTAAGGAAATAGAAGTCATTTATAACCTCCCAACCAAGTAAAAAAGCCCAGGGTCAGATGGGTTTAATGCATAATCCTATCAGACTTCCAAAGTAAAGGTAATACCAACACTCCTCAAACTGTTGCATAAAATAGAAAAAAAACAAGGAATACTACCAAATTCATTCTATGAAGCCACAATTACTCTGATACCTAAGCCTCAATACTAAATTTAGGTAATACCAGAGTAATACCTAAATATTCAATAAAACTTGAGCAAACTGCACCCAAGAAAACATCAGAACCATCATTTAACATGAGCAAGTAGGTTTCATCCCAGGGATAAAAAATTGGTTCAACATATCCACTATATAAACAAATTCAAAAGAAAAAAAATCACATGATAATCTTATTAGGTGCTGAAAAATCATTTGACAAAATACAACACACCTTCATGCTAAAAGTATTGGAGATCAGGAATTTAAGGCACATACCTAAACCTAATAAAAGCAATAAACAGAAAACCAACAGTCAATATCAAATTAAATGGAGAGATACTTGAATCAATCCCACTAAAATAAGAGACAAGAAATTGGTCCATTCCCTGTATCTATTCTATATAGTACTCAAAGTTCTAGTGAAGGCAATAAGACAACAAAAGGAGATCAGTGGGATTCAAATTTGCAAAGAAGAAGTCAAGGCATCATTATTTACAAATCATATGATAATATACATAAATGACCCAAAAATTCTACCAGAGAACTTCTACAGCTGATAAACAACTTCAGAAAAGTGGTTAGGTATAAAATTAACTCAAACAAATCTGTAATCTTCTTTATACAAATGATAAATGAGCTGAGAAAGAAAATTAGGAAACAACACCCTTCATAATAGTTACAAATAATAAAAATATCTTGGGGTGACTCTAACTAAACAAGTGAGAAATCTGTATGACATGAATTTCAAGTCTCTCAATAAAGAAATCAATAATGACTCCAGAAAATGGAGAGACTCCCATGCTCATGGATTGGTAGAATAAACATAATAAAAATGGCAATCCTACCAAAAGCCATCTACAGATTCAGCACAATCCCTATCAAAACACAACACAAATCTTTACAGACATGGAAAAAGAAATTCTCAATTTCAGAAGAGAAAACAAAAACCCTAGAATAGTGAAAACAATTCTTAAAATAAAAGAACTTCTGAAGGAACCACAATCCCTGACCTCAAACTGTACTACAAAGCAATAGTGATAAACACTGCATGGTATTGGCACAGAGACAGACAGGTCAATCCATGGAATAGAATTGAAGACCCATAAATAAACAACACACTTACAGACACTTGATCTTTGACCAAAAAAGCAAAAAATATACAATGGAAAAAAGGAATCGTTTTCAATAAATAGTGTTGGTCTAACTGGCAGTCTGCATGTAAACAAACAAACAAACAAAAAATAGATATTATTGCCCCATCTGGGGGTCCATCCCAGGTGCAATCAGCAAATGCAAACACTGTTGTGGGTGTCAGAAAGTGCATGCTGACAGAAGCCTGATACACCTGTCTCCTGAGAGGCTCTGTCAGAGCCTGACATATACAAAGACGGATGCTCACAGTTAACCATCAAACTGACCAAATGGTTCCCAATGGAGGAGTTAGAGAGAAGACTGAAGGAGCTGAAGGGGTTTGCAGCCACATGGGGAGAGTGACAGTACCAACCAACCAGAGCTCTCAGAGTCTAAACAGCCAGCCTGGGAACACAAATAGAGGGACCCACGGCTCCAGCTATATATGTAGTGGAGGATAGCCTTGTCAGGCATCAGTGGGAGAAGAGGGCCTTGGTCTCTTGAAGGCTGGATGTCTCAGTGTGGGGGAAATTCAAAGGTGGGAAGATGGGAGTGGATAGATGGGTGGGGCACATCCTCATAGAAATAGGAGGAGGGGTGGGATAAGGGTTTCTGGGGAAATGGGGAAATGTAGATAAATAAACTATCCAATAATAATAAAAACAAAAACAAACAAAAAATACACAATGGAACGCTATCACATTTGAGTATTTGAGACTTTTTGTCAGCAATTTAATATCACCCGTATTACTGAGATTCCTTATAATTGTCAAGAACAAGGAAGTGCGGAAGGGGCCCATGGAATTTAAAAAAAAAAAAAATTAAAAAAGAGGAGGTGTATCCCCATACACCACAAATTTATTTAAATCACATTCTTTTGATTTTAAATTTTTAAAAATAATTTGGATGTGAAGGAACTTTCTGCTGAGTGTCTATCGCATTCCATAACTAGCCATACTCATGCCTAGGCGAAAGGGAAGGATCCACTTACTGGAATATGGCATAATCCTGATCAGGTATTTAATATGGGGAAGAAGAATGCTTGTGATTTTTCTAAAGGATGCAGAAGGAGCATGGAGGCTGTCAGAGTGATGGGTGAGACATGCTGATGCTGACCTTTGAGCTTTCTGAGTGCCCTGACGATGAGAACTGGGAAGCTGTATTGGACATATGTTCCTGACCCACAATTGCTTACCTATACCCAAGATGGCACAAGCCACCTTGCCTCAAGATTTACACATTGTGTAACAGAAAATCAAAAAGAGAAGTTATGATGACTCTAGTACTTTTTAAAAATGTGATCAGTTATTTGGATTCAATCATGCACTGGTCTATAAATCAATCCAATATTAGAAATAACAGTCTTATTTGCAAGACTGGTTCTGGACATTTTCAGAAACATATTTGGAAATTAGCTGCAGTTCTCTATGATGTTATGATAGCAAGAGATAAACTTGGGACAGGATCTGGATTTCAAACATGTGCTAGTTCATGTGTTAAGGCTCTTTTAAATGTCAAGTTAAAATTACTTTTGTTTCTTCTACAGTATTTAATGTAAGTTACTTTAATTGTACACTTTCAAATTGTGTTTGTGTGTTAAAACCGGGCATGCCTGTTACAGAGGTCTATTAACTAGCTTTTACTTTATTTCCCTGAGTATCATAGAACCTTGATCTTCTGAAAAAACCTTACAAGTATAGGAAGAAGTGAGTCAGGCTTTAAACAGAAGCAAGAGGGTAGTGGGCTTGATTCTTGCTGGCATAATAGCTTTAATTACATTAATTGCTAGCTTTCTGCAATTTCTTTGAAACAAGACGTTAAGATAGCTACTTTTGTTAATCATTTAGCAAACAATGTTACTAATGTGTTGAATATACAAAAGGATTTAGATAGGCATTTTATCTTCTTCAAATTATTGGAAGGAGATTCAGAGATTAAGAGTATGGAACCATCTAGAATGCCATGCCAAATACGTTTGGATTCAGGTTAGTTCTAAAATTTACAGTGGTAGTCATTCTAATTAGGAAAAAGTTTAAAGACACTTGCAGTGTATTTGGCATAATTCTAACACCTCTCTGGAAGTTTTAACTTTGTATAGTAAGCTTATGAATTTAAAGAATGCTGGTCTGCTGAGCGTTGATGTGGCAGATACTGCTGATAAATTTACCAATGGGTTGAAGTCAGTATTTCCATTTTGGTCAAGCTTCAAGAATGGCATATATAGCTTGATCATGCAAGCCCTTTTTGTCCTGCGAATACTTTTATTTCTTCCCATTGTGTTAAAGCTTGTCTTTAACAACATCAACATGTTGGCAGCCAAAGTACATGGCTTGCAACTAAAAATGGATCTCCAGACAGAGTTATTAAATTAACATGCTGGCAAGCCAAGAACGGGTAAGATTCTGCACAGAGCCTTACCAACCTAAGACAGAAATGCATTGTTTTAGATAATGCATATTCCATGATGGGTAAGAAGGCATTCTTGTCAAAATGATCTAAGACAGGCTCAGTCTTGTTAATGAAATAAAATAAAGGGGAGAGGTAGCAGAGAGCTTTTGGTACTGTTTGGCAAGAATTTGACCTGGGCTAAGGACAAGGAAATGGGCTTCAGGCAGGAATCTGACATTAGGCTAGAACAAAGAAGTAATTTCAGGCAGGAATCTAAATCTTTGGCTAGAACAAGGAAGTAGGCTTCAGGCATGAAAATGACTTTAAGCTAGGACAGAGAAGTTGGCTCAGATATTTTGTTCATCATGGAACTTTGTTTATTAACTTGTTCTTTGACTATTTGTGTTTATTGTCTTGCTTGTTTCTTAACTATTTGCAAATATTGTATTGCTAGTTCCTCTACCTAGATCTGACCTTAATACTTACATGTACTAAAAATGGTATAAAAGCAAAAAGGGAGGAGGGTAGATGGGATAGGTGGTTTCTAGGGAGGGTGAATGGGGAAAGGGGATGACATCTGAAATGTAAATAAATAAAATACCCAATAAAAACAAACAAAAAATTAAATAAGAAAGAGAATAAATACATATTTTTCACTTTGCACAAAGTTGGAGTCTAGGTGGATCAAGGTCTTCCACATAAAACCAGAAACACTGGATCTAACAGAGGAGAATTTGGGAAAGATCCTTGAACTCATTGGCACTGGGGATGGGAAGAATTTCCTAAATACATCTCTAAAGGCTTAGACTCTAGAACCAAGCACTGATAAATGGGACCTCATGAAACTGAAAAGCTTCTGTAAGTCAAAAGACATAATCAATAGGACAAATTGGCAACCTACAGATTGGAAAATAATCTTCAGTAAATCCATATCTGAAAGAGGGCTAATATCCAAAATATATAAAAAGTCAAGAAGTTAACCACAAAAACAAACAAACAAACAAACAAACAAACAAAATACAACAACCAAACAAGCCAATCAAAACAAATGGAGCATAGAGTTAAACAAAGAATTCATAACAGAGGAATCTTAAAAAGCTGAGGAGCATTTAAAGAAATGTTCAAAGTCCTTAGTCTTCAGGAAAATGCAAATAAAAATGACCCTGACATTCCACCTTATACCAACCAGTATGGTTAAGATAAAAAACTCAGGTGACAGCACATGTTGACTAGGATGTTGAACACACCTCCATTGTTGGCAGGATTGCAAACTGATTCAACCACTCTGGAAATCAATCTAGAGGTTCCTCAGAAAATTGCAAATAGATCTACATGAAGACCCAGCTCTACCACTCTTGCACATATACCCAGAAGATGCCTCAACATATCACAAGGACATTGTGTCCCACTATGTTCATAGTGGCCTTATCTATGATAACCAGAAGCTCAAAACAACCCAGCTTCCCCACAATGGAAGAATGGATACAGAAAATGTGGTTCATTTATGCAATTAAATATTATTCAGCTATTAAGAAGGAGGACACCATGAGTTTTGCAGGCAAATGAATGGAACTAGAAAATATCATCTTGGGTGAGGTAATTCAGACCAAATGAGATATATGGTCTATATTCACTAATTAATGGCTATTAGCCAAAAAAGTACAGAATACCCAGGATATAATCCTCAGAACTCAAGAAGGTTAACAAGCAGAAGGGCCCATGTGAGGATGCTTCAATCTCACTTTCGAGGGATACGAAAATAATCACAGATGCCTGAGGAAAGTAGGGACCTGTGTGGGAGAGGGGATGGGAGGGGAAAAGTAGAACATTATCAGGTATTGGGGAGGAGAAGAGAAGTCCTGAGGGCCAGGATAATGAGTGGAATATGCAACCTTGGGAGGTGGGCTGAGAGGTGAGGGGAACCCTCCAGAATGTACCAGAGACCTTGGATGTGAGAGACTCTTAAGACTCAAAGGAAGGGACCTTATATGAAATGCCCAGCAGTAGGGAGATGGAACTTGTAGTGTCTAACATCAGTGGAGGGTCAAGGCATCAAGTGGAGGGATGGGGTTGCCATCCCACAGTCAAAAACTCTGACCCAAAATTGTTCTTATCTAAAAGAACTGCAGAGACAAAAATGGAGAAGAGGCTGAGGGAAAGTTGGTTCAGTTACCAGCCCAACTTGGGATCCATCTCAAGCAGAGGCTCCAAGACCTGACACTAACACTGATGTTATGGTGTGCTTATAGAAAGGAACCTGCCATGCCTGTCCTCTGAGAGGCCCAACAAGCAGCTGAAAAAGTCAGATGCAGATACTTGCACCCAACCAATGGACTGAAGTGGGAGACCCCTATGGTTGAATTAGGGAAAGGCTGAAAGAACCTGTGGAGGTGGGAGATCCCATAGGAAGACTAGCAGTCTCAACTAACCTGAACCCTGAAGTCTCTCAGACACATTGTTCTGAGGCCCTGACATATAAGCAACAGAAGACTACTTAGTCTGGCCTCAGTGGTAGAAGATGTGCTTAATCCTCAAAAGATTTGAGGCCTCAGAGAAAGGGGAGGCCTGGTGGGAGTGAAGTACCCTCTCAGAGTCAAGGGGAGGAGAAATGGGATGAGGAACTATGGGAGGGGGTACTGGGATGAAGGCAATGACTGGACTGTAAATAAATAAAAGTAATTAATAATGAAAAAAGAATGAATGAATAGGCAAGCACAAGAAGCACTAATACTGGAAAACCAGGGAATAAAGTCCAAGTACTTATGTTATAGGTATAACGTAAAAGCACACAAATAATAATTATTATGAATATACCATGAGAATAAGAATTTAGAGAGATCCATATTAAAATGTATCAAAAAGTTTGTTTTCCTTAATTATGTTTTTTAATTTTTTATGCTTCTGACATGCTGTTTAACATTTTCTTATTTTATCTCCAATGACTTTTGTGTTTTAATGATGACTAATGTCTTTGATTTTTTGATGGCTGGTAAAATTTTTATCTTTTATTCACTTAAACTATTTTCTAGAAGAAAATGTGTATTATTCATCGGCAACTTTTGTCTTTCCTTCCTTCAAACATTAATTTTTTAAATTTTGTCCTTTGTATTGGATATCACCTCTCTTATTCTGTGCTTAATTAGATATGCTATTTAAATTCTTTGTGTTTCATTGAACTGATGTAGTACATACTACATTTTGAAAATGTTGTTAAGGTCTTTTTGTATTTTATTTTCATTTATAGTTTTATATAATCCATTTGACTTGTTAGTTAATTGTTAAACTTACTCCATTATTTAAATTTATTGCAATCTTATCTCCTGATTTAGTGTAACTAAAAATGGGGATAGGTATCTTCAATGGTTCATGGATGAATAAATGAATATAGAATAGTTATTACCAACTTTTTGGACTCAGTTTCTGTACGTAATTACTAATTTTCTTGTTGAGTTGGTCTTTCTTGCTGCTTCGTGTATCTTTGGGAAGATAGCATCACATTGTTAAAAACTATATCCTCTAACAATCGTTTGATACTCATGATGTACAATGAAACTCTTCACCAATTTACTCTTTAAAATTTCCTGTGAATGAATCATCTCCACATATATGTACATTGATTCATATTTAGAAGTATTTGCTTGTACTTGTCTTCACATGCCCGTGATCTCTAACACCCTCTGGTGTCTATCAGCTGCACCACAGTTTCAGTGAAACAAATGCACACTATATACCCAGTTCCTTTATTTCCCAGCAGCTCATAAACCGAAATATAGGTCAGATCTTGACCACATCCTGAGACAGAAAAGACAGATTCCCATTTATCAACAAATCTCTGGAAAAACTCAAATACTGGACATATACATGTTCCAATCTTCTTTTTCCCACAGAGAAAGAACTCACTGAACTCTATATTCTCCTTTCTGTTATACCATGATTCCTTGAAAACAGTTACATGCTATCTGGTAACTTTAGGCTTTTAACAACACCTAGGAATGTGGAATATTCTAGCCTCATGAATGTTACACTGGTGATGAGAGGTAGATCAATCTAATGGGCAATATCCCTGGATTTTGGACAGTGATTTCTTTCTTTCCTTAAGGAAAGCTCTGGAGCTCAGATTTTTTTCTGTCACATGGAGCAATAATCAAGGGTGAAAATAATGATGTTCTTGACTTCATAGTGTTCTGAGGTGAAGAAGCTACTTAACATTTCTGAACTCATGAGATTTATATTCTAGTATCCATTCAATGTCTAAGTGTAAGATATAAGGATCTGCACCATCTTAGACTTTGATCTTGCTTTTATCTCTGTATTCCTTTTAATTTTTGCCCTGTATTACATGTAATTATATAAAGAGAAAATATTAATAATATTAATAACATAAAAATATTAATAATTAACAATTGTAATTATGTATATGGTTTATTTTGGATGGGAATATGTGAGTAGTATCACTATTAAACTTGTAAATGGGAGGTACAAGGAGCAAAATCAGAAATACATGTATAGAAACAATGAATACAGCAATGAAATAACTCCTAAAGACATACAACTGTACTCACAGATCAGGATATCACTCAACCCTCATTATATGAGTTTCATTTTGTTATAGATAGTCATTATCACAGAGACTCACAACTGGAAAATGTATAAAGAGTGAGAAATTTTGGAGCACTTAGCCCTAAATGGGAGATATGTATATGTGTATGTGTATGGGTATGGGTATGGGTATGGGTGTAGGTATGGGTATAGGTACATATATGTATAATCAAATTCTACTTCTAAAGACTCAGGGATCTTTGCAGATGAAGAAGTGGAAAAATTCTAAGGCAAAATGACGTTAATAAAACAATATTTCCCAGACACAACAGGACTGATGCACATATGAACTCACAGAGGCTGTAACAACAAATTAATTGTAGACAAATTTTAATTTAGCAACGTGACTGCTCTGGCAAGAGATCACATCCAAAGACCTTCTAAGCCTGAGTGATATCATTGAAATGCATACACACTACCCCCTTTAATCCCTCTGGGTGAAATACAAATACACAATTTGTGCACATGCTTAATCCTAAGTAATTAAGATAGTTAGTTTTTAGAAAGATGCAGCCCTATTTAAAAGTGACACCTAATTGAGAGGTTGACAAAGTGACAAATCAGAGAAAAGTTTGTCATAATGAGTTAGAGCTAGGATATGCCAAACTCTCAAAACAACAGACAGGAAAGAGAGGCTACTTTTGAGCATCATAGGAAGAGAGTCAGTAAGTTTAGTTCACTGAAGTGGAGTTCAGTCAGTTCTATGCAGTTCACAGTAGAGTACAGTTTAGTGGAGAAGTCAGTGCCATTTAGTTGAGTTCATTCATGAGTTCTTGCAATTTGTACAAATAGTGAGTTATATGTAGGCTAGAAGAGGTAACTGAAGCCAGAGAATAAGAAGAAATCAGAAGATTAGAACAAATTGCCAGAGTTAGTTTGTGGCCAAGCAGAGCAATTCAATGAGAAGCTAGTTTGAATCAATCAGCTTGGAACAGAGTTTTGAGACAGAACAGCTGAGTTGAACAAGTCCATCAAAGTTCAGAAAGAACTAGAAATGTGATCCTATTCAACAGTAAACCTTCAAGATGACAATTACACCTGGAAAATAAAGGATAGTTTTATATATCACACTTTCATCTGAGGACATAAAGAAATTTACTGTTACACATAAGACCTATACAAGTTCAAAACAGACAAAATCCCTGCATAAAGAAGGATAAGTGAACAATGCAGGACACTCAGGGAGATAGTCACACCCAATTCCCCTGTTTGCTCAGGATCCAGCAGGCCAAACAGACATGAGCTCCCAGATCCTGCCCTATCAGAGTTCCATCTTCCTTCTTGTTCACACTTCTACATGCAATCAAGGATGTGCACCCCACTCCCCAGCCCAATGTTCTGCTGCCTTTTGAGGACCCTAAAGCTAACCAGGACAAGAAGTCTCAGAGGCTTACTACTCCCAGGGACTACCAAGTCAGCCAACTCCAAAGACATAAAATCTGGCAAAAGGCAAGCAAAAGGCAAGAAAGTAATCAACAGAAGCCAGTGCAATATGGCTCCATCAGAAACCAGCTTTCCTATTACAGCAAGCTCTGTGACTTTAATCTCATCTCATGAAGATGATAGAGGCTGATAAAGAGGATATCAGTAAATCCATTAAAGAAATACAAACAGGTAGAAAATCAAACAAACAGGTAGAAGCACTTAAAAAGAAAACACATAAAACCCTTAAAGAAACACAGAATAAACAATCAAACAGGTGAAGGAAATAAATAAAATAGTCCAAGTCCTAAAATTGGAAGTAGAAGAAAAAAGAAAACACAAGTGGAGGGCAACCATGGGATGGAAAACTTAGGAAAGAGAACAAGAACTACACATGCAAGCATCATCAACACAATATAAGAGATGGAAGAGAAAATCTCAGGTGAAAGAGATAACATAGAATAAATTGACACTTTGGTCAAAAAAGGCCAAGTGTATAAAAGCTCTAACACAAAACACCCAAGCATTTTGATACACTGTGAAAAGACTAAACCTAAGAATAATAGGAAGAGAAGGTGAGGATTCCCAGTTCAAATGGACAGAAACATCTTCAACAAATCATAGAAGAAAACTTACTTAATCTAAAAAAAGAGATGTCTATAAACATAAAAGAAGCTTATAGAGAAAAAGAAAGATTGAACTAGGAAAGAAAATTGACCTGCCACATAATAATCAGCACACTAAGTATGCAGAACAAAGAAAGAATATAAAAGCTGCAAGGGAAAATGCAAAGTAGCATATAAAGGCAGGCCTATTAGAATCACACCTAACTTCTCAACAGAGAATCTAAAAACCAGATAAATATAGACAGATGTCTTTCAGACCCTAAGAGACCAGAGATGTTAGCCCAGACTACTATTTCCAGAAAAAAAATTAATTACAATTGAAGTGAAACCATGATATTCCATGACAAAATCAAATTTAGACAATTCTTTCTACAAATTCAGCCCTACAGAGGAAACTAGAAGGAAAACTTTAACACAAGAAGGAAACTACATCCAAGAAAACACAAGAAATTAATTATCTTGCAGCAAAACCAAAGGAAGAGAAATACACACACACACACACACATACACACACACCACTGAGTACCACCACCAACGTAAAAATAACAGGAACAAATAATCATTGGTCATTAATGTCATTCAACATCAATAGATTAAATTCACCAATAAAATAATACTGGCTAACAGACTGGTTATGTAAGCAGGATCCATCATTCTGCTACATATAAGAAACACACCTCAGCAACAAAAATAGTACAGTCTCATAGTAAAGGGCTGGAGAATGGTTTTCTAACTAAATGGACCCAACAAACAAGCTGGAGTAGCAATTCTAATATCTAACAAATTAGACTTTCAGCCCAAAGCATCAAAAGAGATGGGGAAGGACACATTATATTCATCAAAGCAAAAATCCACCAAGATGACATCTCAGTTCTGAACATATATATCCCCAAATGCAATCATTTTTATAAAAGAAACTTACTAATGCTCAAATCACACACTGAAGCCCACACAATAATAATGGGGGACTTCAACACTCCACTTCCCCCAATGGACAGGTCACTGAAACAGAAACTAAACAGAGAAACAATGAAACTAACAGATGTTATGAATCAAATGTATCTAACAGATATCTATAGAACATTTCACCCCATAGCAAAAGAATATACCTTTTCACAGCACCTCATGGAACCTTTTCCAAAACTGACCATATAATCGTGCACAAAGCAAGCATCAACAGGTTCAAGAGGATTAAAATAATCCCATGCATTCTATCAAACATATAGAAACAACAGAAGCCTATATACTCATGGAAACTGAACAACTTTCTACTTTGATTATCAATGAGGGAAGAAATCAAGAAAGAAATGAAAGACTTTCTAAAATCCAATGACAATGAAGGCAGAACATACTGAAACTTATGGGACAAAATGAAAGCAGTGCTAAGAGAAAATTTCACAGAACTAAATACCTTCATAAAGAAGTTGGAGACGTCTCATGCTAGTAATTTAACAGTTGAAACAACTTAACACTTGAAGGCTCTATAACAAAAAGAAGCAAACACACTCAAAAGGTGTAGATGACAGAAAATAGTCAAACACGGGCTGAAATCAATCAGTTAGAAACAGAGAGAAAAATAGAAAGAATCAAGTGTTATTTATTATGAGAAAGTGAACAATATAGATAAACCCTTCGCCAAACCAACTAAAGGGCCCAGAAGCATTTTCCAAAATCAGTACTAACAGAATCAGAAATGAAATGGGAGACATAACAACAGAAACTGAGGAAATTCAAAAATCATCAGATCTCACTGCAAAAGCCTATACTCAACAAAACTGGGAAATCTAGAAGAAATGGGTGATTTTTTAAACAAAGTTAAATCAAGAGTAGGTAAGCTATTTAAACACTCCCATATCCCCTAAGGAAATAAGTCTCCCAACAGAAACCAACAAAGAAAAAAAGAAAGAAAGAAAGAAAGAAAGAAAGAAAGAAAGAAAGAAAGAAAGAAAGAAAGAAAGAAAGAAAGAAAGAACAAAATAATAACAACAAACAAAAAACAAAACAAAACAAAAATAAAATTAAAAAAACCCAAAAAACAAATCCTAGAGCAGGATGACTTTAGTGCAGAATTCTACCAGACTTTCAATAAACAGCTAATACCAATACGCCTCAAACTACTCCACAAAATAAAAACAGAGGAACACTTCCTAATTCATTCTATGTGGGCACAGTCACCCTGATACCTAAACCACACAAAGTCTCAACAAAGAAATAATTTCAGACCAATTTAGCTTATGAACATTGACACAAAAATGCTCAATAAAATTCTTGCAAAGAAAACCCAACAATACATCAAAAACGTCATTTTTCTTGAACAAATAGGTTTTACTCAGAATGTAGGGATGGTTCAATATTAAAAAAAATCCATCAAAGTAATCCAATGTAGAACAAATTGAAAGAAAAAAATCATATCTCATTATATGCTTAAAAAGCTTTTGACAAAATCCAGCAACCTTTCCTGTTAAAAACATTTGGAGAGATCAAGGATTCAAGGCAAATACATAAACATAATAAAAGCAATATACAGCGAGCCAATGGCTGACATCAAATTAAATGGAGAGAAACTTAAAGCAATCACACTAAAATATGGGACAAGATAAGGCTGCCTATTGTCTCCCTATCTATTCAATATAGTACTTGAAGTTCTATCTAGAGCAATAATACAACAAAAGGAGATCAAGGGGGTACAAATTGGAAAGGAAGAAATCAAGATATCTCTATTAACAGATGATATGATATATAGATAAGTGACCTGAAAGTGAATTCTACCTTAAAACTCCTACTGCAGATAAACAACTTTTGCAAAGTGGTTCGATATAAAATTAACTCAGGGAACTTTCAAAATGACCATAAATAATATAAAATATCTTGTCATATCTCTAACCATGCAAGTGTTTATAGATAAATATTATTCTCAGTCTTAATCAGAGATTCCACTCCTTGTAATGAATTTCAGTTTCTACAGAGACACTAAGATTCCCTAGCTGCTAAAAATAAATAAAAGTTTAGTTCTCTGTCCTAAATATAGCATTCATATTCTATGGCTCAGGAACAATTATAGAAGAGGGTTCAGTTAGAAAGTAAGAGCTGGAAGTTAGGAAGAAAGGGTATCAAATGCTCTTCTCTAGCATGGCATAGCCAAAGCATTTATGACATCAAATCAGCTGAGACATATGCAGTAAGCCTGCAAGATACTGAGTATATCAGCAGTCAATCACAGAAAAGATGAGATGTCTGGCTAGTGATGGATCCTAGGGCAGGGCAATCTTTGTCTTCAGTTGAGTACCCATTGAAGAGTCCAGCAGACTACAAGTATAGTTCCAAACCTGTAGCCAATCAGGTGATCCTGGTAAAACATAGTGGACCTAAAAAAAAAAAAATTAAAAGAGATCCAAAATCAAAATATCAGCAAAAACAAAATCATGAAAGTGGATGGAAACTTGTCAGGAGGAGTAGGTCAGTTTCAAGGATAACAATAATTGTATCTAATTTACAATGTTTCTAATTTTATATAAAAATCTAAGTTCTGTTTTATACTTTACATTGTACTATTTTATTAAAAATATAAGTTCATAATCACTATATATTAGTTTTTAAGAGATTATTTCATGTTATTTAGTGATACATAGAATTTATCTTAATAAATCATGGTTAAAGAAGATTCCAGACAGTCAGTGAATATTTAGTTTGTTTCTGATTATTTTAACTAATGTTTTATTGATTATTCAGGAATTTTACATCATGAACCCTAAACACACTGACTTTTCTAGTCCTTGAATACATGTCCCCATACCTTGTGTCCCTTCATCCCTCAAAAAGAAGGGAAAAAAAGTGACCAGCCCCTTAAAGAAATCTGACATTATTAATGATATTCTACTATACTTGCAGACAGGAACCTAGCATAACTGTCATCAGAGAGGCTTCACACAGCAGCTGATGGAAACAGATTCACAGACCCACAGTCTAACATTATTAGGACCTTGAGAAATCTTGTGGAAGAGGGAAAGGAAAGAATAAAGGAGCCAGAGGCATCAAGGAAACCACAAGAAAGCCTACAGAATTAACTATCCTTGGTTCACAGAGGCTCAAAGCGAGTGAACCACCAACCAAAGATCATGCACAGGACAGACCTAGGTCCCTTACACATATACAACAAAGGTGTAGTTTAGTTGTCATGTGGGACCTCTAACAACTGGAGCAGGGGCTGTTTCTGTGTTGACTGACTTTGGATCTATATTCTCTAACTAGGCTGCAATGTCTAGCCTCAATAGAAGAAACTGCTCTAGTCCTAGTGCAAACTCACATGCAAAAGTGGGTTAATATCCATTGGCATCCTCCCCTTCTGTGAGGAAAAAGGGAGTGGGGATGGTAGAAGGGGAGGTGAGAAGGTAGCACAGAGAGAAGAGGAGGCTTGATTGGGATGCAAAGTAAATAAATAAATGCTGGGATAATCTCTTCTCCACTGTGTAAAAGTATCACCTGTCAATAAAGAGCTGAATGGACAATAGCAAAGGTAAGCAGGGAGAGAGAGGAAATCTATAAGTCAGGTACGGAAGGATTCCCCACTAAACCTCAGAGGAAATAGAACATATAAAACAGAGGAGAGGTAACCAGCCATGTGGCATGCATAGAATGGTATAAATGAGATAATTTAAGATCTAGTTGGTCAGAAAGCCTTGCTTAATGCCATAAATATTAAAAGTAATAAATAAGGCTCTGTGACATTATTCAGGAGATAGAGCAGACATAGAAAAGCCCATAACAGTGTAACAAATGGCGCCCAATACGGATCATAAAAATCCAATTTTAGAGGCCAAGAAAAAGCCTAGATGGCAAGGCAGGGAACAAAAGCTTCCTAGAGAAAATTCCTAGCTGAATAGAAGGTGGTCCTTTTAATAGAGAGTGATTCCACCCTCTGCTGAGGAACAGAACAGTGCTAATCTGGGTGCTTCTGCAGGTGCATACTGCAGCTCATGGGAAGCCAGGACATGCTCTCAGAAAAGCCTGCAGCTGCTCAGAGGTGAGCTGAGAGGCTGAGGTCAGCCTTCATTGCTTGGGCAAGAGGCATGGCTGCTTAAGAGCTCACATAGTACAGTGAGACTTGGTCATCATGCTACTCTGTTGTGGGACTGCGTAAGGGTATTCTGGTTCTTGGCTGGGCATGGCCTAGAACCCTGAGACTCCAAGGAGAAATGGTAGGAGTTCGGCCACATCCCCAGAACTCAGGGTCCTAACAAGCAGTCCAATCTCCATAGACCTACATTGTGCAGTCACGTAGGCCATTACAGCCCCTCCCAAAGTGCACAGGTAGAGAGTGTGACTACAGGCCTCAGGCCCTAGAGATTTACATACTAATGAAGGTCAGAGGGTGAAGCCAAGTAAGCATTCCTCCCCAGAACCTCCCCCTTTCTCCCTCCCTACTTAACTCAGGTCTGCCCTGAGTTTGAGGGGGTACATCTAGATCCATCTACCATCTGCCATGACAATAAACCCTTCTGGAACCAGGACTTCCTCATGTCATTGGAGCCTGCTGGGCCTGCCGTCGCCGGGCCTTCCAGCCTTTGGAACCTCAGACTTTCCCTACCACTGCCGAAACATGCAGGAAGCCTCCGGGACTCCTCCACCACTGCACCCCGTTTTTCCCACATTTTGGCGTGACCAACGTGGAGCCTTGAACAGCCATCTCTCAGCCAAACAAGTATAACAGGAGAACACTTTCTACAAGGTGTGGCGCCAGGGCTCTCTCTGTCTTTCTCATGGCGCATGAGCCGCCAGCCGAGCTTGTGTGTCCCATCTCTATTTTGCTGTGCCCTCCCACCCAGGGGCATCTGGGGCTCCAAATAGAGACATCAACCCCGGGGTCCACCTGAGAGCTCTGCCCTGCCTTGCAGAACCCAAGACTGAGTGATAATTCCCCAAGCTGGGCAGGGCCCTGCCACGCTTGTTCAGTGCTGTGAGGAATCGACTCAGTGAAGATTCTGTGCTTCTCTTATGCTGAGCTGTGGTTCCAGCCAGCTAAGGGGCCTGCCATGGGAGGCTGTGAAAAGGCCTTCAATGCCACCACCGCCATAGCTGCAGCTGCTTAATCTCTCACCTGGAGGACTTCTCTGCATTCCAGCCACGGGAGACCCACATCTTCAATCAAGCTAGCCAGGCCACCGAGTCTACTAAGCGAGTACAGTAACCAAATCTCTCCCACGGGGGTCTGCCGGGGCCTCTTTCTTCCAACCCCTTCTTGTTTCTTTCAGCTGTGGGTTGGCCAGTTGTTGCCCACATGTCCCCTCGTCTCAGTCCTTCTGAGGCCTCTCAGCGGTCTGAGAGCCCAAGGGCTTGAGACCAGCCAGTTCCTAGCCGCCTCCAGGCTCAGGGATCCCCAATCCAAGACCTCTGCACACACACCCCCCCTGCAGAACCAGACTGAGTGAGAATTCCCCATGCTGGGCAGGGCTCTCCCACATTTGCCTGGTGTTGCATGGAATAAACTCAGCCACGATCCCATGCTCTCTTGCCATGCTGAACTACAATCCAGGTCTACTGTGTCGTGGCAGACACACAGACCCATAACGCAACAGAGACTCATGCCCGTGACTGCCCATGCGAGGGCCTACATCGTTCCCTACAGGTGGTAGAGGATGTGGGCAAAGCCAGCTCCAAGAGTACCCCCCGCTGGTGCCTGCCAAGAACGTCTCCACGAAACTGTGAGTAATTCCAGCCTAGTTCACAAGACTAGGCAGGTCTCTCTGTCGCCCATCCTCTCTCTCTCCATCCCTCCCTCCACGTGTTCTGCCCATCCAGCCCAGCTCCACAGAGAGGGCTCCTTCATAGCTAACAACTGTCTTTAAGGCCACAGTGCCTACTGTGATCCTCGTTCTAAGACTCTTTTCCTTGAGTGAGAGACTCCTCGAGGCTGAGACTGTCCTGTAACTCTCAAGAGTGCCAACTTCGGTCTTTAGCACACTGCCTGCTAGCGTAGGTTTCTTTCTTCCCACGTGTTCTCTAACTCTGGCATGCCTGAAGCAATAGGGCCGACACCCTGTTGCTCCCTTTCCCCCTTCACCTCCTAGGTCATTTGCGGCTAGCTACAGCCCAGCTGGCTTACCTGAAGCCCCTTCGCCCCTGTGTTCCTCTCAGTTTCTTTCTCAAGGCTAAAACTCCAGGCTGAGCTTTGAGAAACTGTGCGCCGACTCCCAGCTTCTCCCAGGAGCTGCCAGCTACATGCCAGCTTTCACGTGTCTCCCCCCAATGGCTCAGTTGTTAAACAAAACCTCACTCTTTCCGACTCTCCTGTCAAGCCCCTATATTTCTTGCTTTGAGCTTTTCTTCAAGGTTGGTCTTTTACTTTTCTACATTTAAGACTGCTAAGAAAAACAAATGGGGAATACCCTGGCATCTCTGCTAGAGCACCCAGCCACCACATGGCAGCCCAGCCACCACATGGCAGAGCAGGCCCCTCCCCTACTGCTTTTAAACCACCATTAATGCCTTTTCTCCCAACAGGAAGATCTAAAGTAACAATGTCTGTGCTTTTCAACCCAAAATTTTTTCACTTTTTGTTACTCACAGGTGCCTTCTAAGACTAAATTTCCTCAAACATCTTTGCCTTTCCAGGATCTTAATGACAGACCATGATGTGCTTGCTCCCAAGTGACTTAATGCCTAATATTCAGCCTTTGCAGAAATCCCCAAGCCGGGGTGCTGCTTTCCTGTTTTGATTATCCTATAGGTGCTCCCACAAGTCCAGTGGAGATGCCATCTTCTGGAACCTGCCAGAGATGCTAAGCTGCCTTCTCCCCAGACATCTCATCAGACTGCAGACTCCAGAGACATGCTGAGATCCAGACACAATGCCATCCCCTGGAACCTGCCTAGGAGGCCAAGCTATCTTCTTCCAGCCACACTGCCTAACTGAAGACTCCAAAGCTAAATCCTACAGAAGACAGATCCAGACCTTCCAACTACAGATGAACTCTTTTCCCAAAGTCAAACAGCAAAAGTTACATGTTAGTGAGAAAAACTTAATGTCTATCTAGATTAGTCAGATGTTTTTACCCTCAAACTGTATCACCTGTATTCAATTGATTCAGTGATCCTCTGCCATCCCAACCCCTACCCTCAACTCCCTTCCTTCCCAATCCCCACCCTCAATTCCCTTACCCTGTGACTTAATTGTGCTAACCCCTCTGGCCTAAATAGTGCTTTCTTTTAACTTCCTCATGCAAAATTTTTTTACCACAGATGACACAGTGACCCCCCTTTTTTAAAAAAGTAAAGGGAGGAGATGTGGGACTGTGTAAGGGTATCCTGGTTCTTGGCTGGCATGGGCCTAGAACCCTGAGACTCCAAGGGAGAAATGGCAGGAGTTCGGCCACATCCCCAGAACTCAGGGTCCTAACAAGGAGTCCAATCTCCATAGACCTACATTGTGCAGTCACGTAGGCCATTACAGCCCCTCCCAAAGTGCACAGGTAGAGGGTGTGACTACAGGCCTCAGGCCCTAGAGATTTACATACTAATGAAGGTCAGAGGGTGAAGCCAAGTAAGCATTCCTCCCCAGAACCTCCCCCTTTCTCCCTCCCTACTTAACTCAGGTCTGCCCTGAGTTTGGGGGGGGTACATCCAGATCCATCCACCATCTGCCATGACAATAAACCCTTCTGGAACCAGGGACTTCCTCATGTCATTGGGCCTGCTGGGCCTGCCATCGCAGGCCTTCCAGCCTTTGGAACCCCAGAAGTTCTCCTGTATGTGGAACCCGCATCGTGGAAGTCTCCAGGCAGCCTCCCCGGCTGAGGCCCCATTATCCCACACTCTGTGAGCTGCAGTCCATAACCAGAAGAGGTGGCAGTGTGCTGCTGTGTGGAGCCACCTTTCCAGAATGTGTGGAACTCAGAGGGCAGACCCAGCTCAGGGTGGCAGGGCACATGGCTCCCAGGTGAAAGCCTGTAGCAATCCAGAGTCCTTTGGAAAAAGCTACTGACCCAAGATGAGGTGTGCTATGTTCTAGAAGCTGGAAAGAACCTAGATGTCCTTCAACTGAGGAATGGATATAAAAAAATGTGGTGCATTTACACAATGGAGTATTACTCAGCTATTTAAAACAATGAATTTGAGAAATTCTTAGGTAAATGGGTGGAACTAGAAAATATCTTCCTGAGTGAGGTAACCCAATCACAAAAGAACACACATGGTATTCACTCAATGATAATTAGATATTAGCCAAGAAGCTTGAAATACCCAAGATTCAACTCACAGACCACATGAAGCTCATGAAGAAGGAAGACCACGTGTGTGTGCTTCAGTCCTACTTAAAAGGAGTAACAAAATACTCATGGGAGCAAATAGGAGACAAAGTGTGGGACACAAACTGAAGGAGGGGCTATCTGGAGACCATTCCACCTGGGTATTCATCCATGTGCAGTCACCAAAGGTAGAAGCTGATGTGGATGTTAGGAAGTGCATGCTGACAGGAGCCTGATATAGCTGTCTCTTAGAGGTCTGCCAGAATCTGACATATTCAGAAATGGATGCTCACAGCTAACCATTGAACTGATCATGGGGTTCCCAATGGAGGAGTTAGAGTGAAGACTGAAGGAGTAGAAAGGGTACGGGACCCCATGAGGAGAGCAACAATTCCAACCAACCAGAGCTCCTATGGTCTAAACCACCAACCTGGGAAAACATAGGGAGGGACCCATGACTCCAGCTATATATGTAGGGGAGGATGGCCTTGTTGGCATAGGTGGGAGAGAAGATCCTTGGTCCCATGAAGGCTGGACACAGTGTATGGGGTAATTTGAGGGTAGGAAAGTGGGAGTGGGAGGGTATATAGGGGCACATCCTCATAGAAGCAGGAGGAGGGGGTATGGGATAGGGGGTTCCTGGATGGGGGGAAATGGGGAAAGGGGATTACATCTGAATTATAAATAAAATATCCAACAAAAAATGTGATTTTGTTTTTAAAAGTTTATTCATTTTAGTTAAAGAAATATGGCCATGTAAAGTATCAATAAACTGATAAAAACAAAACAAAAAAGTTACTGACCCAAGGTGGGGTAGGTTTAGCAGCCTATGCTATGTTCTAGCTGAAGACCAGAGAGACTTTTTTGGATATTAGCTACAGACACATGGAGATGGCAAAAAGCTAAAACGTTGCCAGACTTGGTAAGACACTTGGGAAGTCCTTTAAAAAGAGGTAGGTAAACAAAATAAAACAAAACAAAATGCAAGACGAGTAAAAATGCAAACCAGAATTACAGAGGGCATTTGGATTCTGTTTAATTTTGCTATGCTTGTCAACCTACAAATAATTATGTTTTTTAAAATAATGATTGCAACTTTATACTTTTTTTAAGGAAGATCAGTAGAAAAGCAGACTTAGATAAGGAAAGGAAAGAAAAAAGAAGCCTTGGTAAATTGCAAACAATAGAAGAAAATTTGGACAGCCCTTTGAATCATGAATTTGCAGACGAATCCAACCTAAAGTCTACAGTGTTTCCTTCTGATAAAATTGCAAAGGGAAGTCTGTACATTTAAAAAACCACAAATTTTTTGAATTATGCTAAGGGAGTTTGTTGGAGATGAGAGAAATATATAGGTTATCAAGAATTCACATGGCAGCCTTTTAGAGTCACAAGACTTAAAGAGAGATTTGAGGAAGCAGTAACAATATATACACCATATATAAAATAGATACTTAATAACTGGGTTATAAAAATTATATGATTCCAAAGAAATTTTAGAGATTTGATGACAGCCATCTTACAACCTGGCCCTCAACTACCATGGCTAACATGGTAGAAAGATGAGGATTCAATTATGGAGCAATGAAATAGGACTAGAAGCATTGATATTGTCAAGGATCAGTTACCAGGTGAAGGTCCATATTCTCATTTAAGAATATAGATTACCCTTGATGGTGCCATTGTACAACAATGTCATACAATAGCTTTAAATACTTGGGACAAGGTAGAACAACAGGGATAATCTGAATCATTTACAAAGATATCCCAGGGTTCAAATGAAACTTTCACTGACTTTTTACAAAGATTAACTACAGCTCTAAATACAAACAATATCAGATTCAGCTGCTAGAGAAATTTTAATTGAATCTTTGGCTTTAAGGGCCTCTTTATGAATGGATAAATTGAATGCAGATATACAATCTAATGGACATAATTCTTTTGTGGTTGGAATAACAATTAAAGAAGATATATAAACTCAAAATGCCCATTGCTATAGCTATGAAAGATCAGGTCATTCCCTAAATGACTATAGAAAGACAGTTCCTAAGAATAAAACTTTTGTAATAGTAATTCAGGGAGAATGTTTCCTAGGAAAAATAGAAGATATGTAAGGACTGGAAATAAGGTTCATGAATGTATGTTGTTCAATGATATGTGAGGCGATGTCTTAATGTTGGAAACTGGCTAAGCGTCCTCGCTCTAGACCCAACAATAAACATGAGCCATTAGTTTCCTGTCCACCAAGGAAAGACTGTTCTGAAAAACAACTAGAACAATTAAAGCCTGATAGGACAATCAGAATTGATGAAAAATTAAATAAACCATTTAGTAGAGATAGAGCAGCTCCTATGGATAAAACAAGATATTTTAAGTATACCACAAAACAGGTATTTTGGCAAACTACTATAAATAATAAAAGATGAAATTTAAAATTACTGTTAGATAGAATTGACATTGAAGGATTAATTGATACATATGTAACAATAGTTTCACAAGATTTCTGGATTCCAACTTGCACAAAGAGTATCTACACAGCTCCAAGGAATTAGGACATTGTCTCAGGTAAAACAAAGTCTAAAATGGATTAAAGGCACAGGATCAGAAGATTAAATAGGAAAATTAAGGCTGTATGTGGCTAGTATAGCCATAAATCTATCAAGAAGAGATCTACTGCAAAATGAGAAGTACAGATTAGCAGTTCTCTAACTTTAGAGGCAGACTGTAAAAGAGGAGATGTTCCTAATAAAGAAAAATATTATCAAAGACAGTTATAGACTGTCCAGGCTGTCCATAAGCAGGATACAATAGAGACTCAACTCTTCAACCTTATATGAAGGAGCTACTGCTGATAGATTAACTGCAGTATCACTAAAATGTCAAACCAACAATCCTGTGTGAGGACAATGACCTATGACAAAAGAAAAGTCGTAGGCACTAGAATAGCTATTCCGAGAGCAGCGGGAGGCCTAAAATATAGATGAGTCCACTACCCTTAGAATTCTCCGATATTTGACATTATAATAAAATAGGAAAAATGTAACATGTTAACACATATGAAAGCAATTAATAAAATTATTCCACCAATGGGCTCTTTACAGCCTAGAATCCTATTGCTTCACTTGTTACCTTAGGTATGGCCTATTATAGTGATTGATTTAAAAGACTGCCTTTTCAAAGGCCATCCAGAGACTGGCCCAATCTGGGATCCATCCAGTGCTCAGGCATCAAACCCCGACACTATTACTGATGCCATGCTGTGCTTGGAGACAAGAGCCTAGCATGGCGTCCTCTGAGAGGCTCTACCAGCAGCTGACTGAGACACATGCAGATACAGCCGACCACTGGACTGAGGTCGGGGTCCTCTTTGGAAGAGTTAGAAGGACTGAAGTAGCTAAAGGGATTGAAACTCCATAGGAAGAACAACAGTAGCAATTAACCCTGACTCCTCAGAGCTTCCAGGGACTAAGCCACCAACCAAAGAAAATACATGGGCTGGTCCCTGGCCCTGCTGCAGAGCTAGCAGAGGATTGCCTTGTCTGGCATCAGTGGGAAAGGATGCTGTTAATCATGTAGAAACTTGATGCCTCAGAAAGGGAGATGCTAGAGGGGTGAGGTGGGAGTTGGTTGGGTGAGTGGGTAGGGAAGCACCCTCTCAGAAGCAAAGGAGGAGGTGGAGGGGGGTAAAAGACTTGTGGAGGGGGACTAGGAATGGGGGCAACATTTGGAATGTAAATAAATAAAAAAATTAATAATAAAAAAGAATCATACTCAAAAATTGCCTCTTCATAAGCATGATAGGGGAAGATTTGCTTTCTCAATGCCTTATTATAGTAACTTGTAACATGTTAAAAGATGCCATTTGAGGGTCTGGACACAAGGAAGGTTAAACAGTCCTACCTTATGCCAATATTTTGTACAATAGCTATTAGAAGCAGTTCTCTCAGTCCATAACTTACCGTTATATGGATGATATTTTGATGGCTGACTCAGATCAAGTACCTTAGAAAAATGAATCATGAAATAAAGAGAATTTGCCTTGTTGGGGATTAAAAGGTACTCCTGGAAAAATACAAAGAGCATATTCTATTAATTATTTAGAATACAAGATAGGTCTATTAAAAAATTGGAAAATGGGATAAGGGGATAACATCTGAAATGTAAATAAAATATCCAATAAAAAAGCAAAAGTAAATAAATAAAAGCAAGCAGGAAACACAAGAAAAATTCTACCATGAAAGTACAAATGAAGAGAAAACAATTACAAATTCGTAATGATATTCAGGAATCAATGGGAGATATTAATTGGTTAAGGTCCACAATTTATTTTAAAACTTCTAAGGTGATAAGGACTTAATTTAGACCTAGAAAATTGTCAGTTAAGTCTGAAAAAATTGGTTCTGGTAGAAAAGAAATTACAAGATATACATATAGATCCTTCGGGTCTAAAGACAGCTTATATTCTAGTTATTTTGCCTTCTATTCATCCTTCCACAGGAATTCTTATGCAGAAAAACGGTAAGATCTTAGAATTGATATTTTCAGCACCCACACAGAGTAAAAATTAAAGACCAATGTAGAAAAGTTTTCTGAATGGTTCTGAAAGAAGAAATGGGACTACGTCAATTAGCAAGAATATACTCATCAGAATTTGTAGTATATTTCACTAATACTGAAAATGACTCATTATGGCTAGAAAATGACCTTTGGCAAAGAAGTTGCAATACATTTTGGGGAAAAATTAACAAAAAATACCCCCCAAACAAGCAAATTCAATATATATAATTGAATTTTCCCTCTCTCCTATAGTAAAAGAAACACCGAGATTTGAAGCCCCTACATTCTATACTGATGCAAATAAATCTGAAAAGGCAAGTTATAAGTAATAAAAAATTAAGTAATGTGTCCAAGAGTTTTATAATTTGGTTAAAAATTCAGAGCTGTATGTCATTCTTAGTTATTGACTCAATATACAGAAACAGTTGTTTTGCTACTTATTCAATTGCAATTAATAATCATAAATAGAAGTCATCCATTGTATGTAATGGACATCAGATTCCTTATGGATCTACCAGGGTCTCTGACAAATTGTAATGATAAAATTGATCATCTGTTAATAGGAAATATGGTAGAAAACTTCAAAATTTCATAAAAAGCACCATGTTATTAGCAAAGGTTTGAAGAAAGATATTCCTGTCACTTGGCAACAAGCCAAAGAAATTATAAGGAACTATCTGATCTGTTTGTTGTATAAGCAAACTCTATTACCTTTGGGAAATAACCCCAAAGATATCAAAACAAATTAAATTAGTAATTGGATATATTTCATTTTATAGAATTTGGAAAATTAAATTATGTACTATACCATAGATACATATTCAGTATTTCAATGAGCAACTGCTTTAGGTTCTGAGTAGGTTGATTCTGTAATTACACATATGTTTATGGCTATTTTGGGCATAACTGTACAAATTAAGACTGACAATACTTCGGCATATGTCTTCAATATAATAAAATTGGTTTTGCATATCACAATATAAATCATATTACAATTCTATCATACACTACTACAGGACAAACAGTTGTAGGAAAATCCTATTGTATTTTAAGACCTAATAAACAGAAAATGGTTAAAATACAGGGATAGATTACATAGTGCTTTATTAGTTTTAAAATTTTTTAATGCTAATGAGAAAATCCCAACAACTGCTGAAAGACATTGGATTATCAAAAAAAAAAAAAAATGCTAAAATAAACCAGCCGATATATTATAAGGATGCCTTAACATCAGAATGGAAAACAGGAATGTATTATGTTGAGGAAGAGGTTTTGTCTTTATTTCAACAAAACAAGGAAAGTTATAGATTACATCCAAATTAATAAAGATTGGATTTGGCTGGGAAAACCTGAAAATCTTGGCAGCAGCCATGAAGGAAAAAAACAAGAACAGCATAACAGGTAAAGTATATGTTGATTCCTCTACATGGGAACAACTCTGAAACTGGCTATGAATGTCTTGAGCCAGAACTTCAACAATATATAGTCAATCCTTTCAAATGGCATGGATGGAAATTTTATTACAACTTGTTTATACAGTCTAAACAGACTTAATAAAGTTTGATGCCTTTTTCTTGCTCAAACATAGAACAGAGAATCATCTTTAGCTGAATTGTTTATACTGTACATTCAATAAAAGTCCTGATGCAGAAATATATAGTACCTTTAAGAATTTATATGCTCACAGAACAGAACAACCAGACACCAATGAAATTAAAGCAGCCCTGACAAATTCACCCTCAAGGATGCTGAAAAAAAGGCAGTGAGACATATTCATTCTAGTGTCCTACTTGATCCAATCTTAGACTGCTTTATCTGCTGTTTCATTAAAACTTGCTCCCAGGACACCTTCAAAGGAGCTGAATCCCAGTGATCCAGTCTTTCAAATTGTCCCAGTTAGAACTTCAGTTAATCTCTGAACTTTCCCATCACCCAGAGACTGAACAGCAAGCTTTCCTATGATGTTGCCAAGATTGCAATTTTCTTAGGGCCCCCAAAAGAACATCAATCTCTGACATCAGGAAGCAATCTAAAAGGAGTATCATTCTTTTCTCCCAAAATTGGATGGTGGGTTTTGGTTAGTCAATGAATGATGGAAGTCAGTTGTCATTTTAGTAGAGTTGGTCCCAGGTTGTTAATGGTCTTGGTCAAGAAGGAAACAATAAAAGGTTAGATTCAGGGATTTCTTTCTCTTATCCCATTTCTTTCCTTTATCCTTCTTTCTCTCCTATCTAATGTGAGTGGGGAAATGGAGGAAAGGGATGAAAAGAGAAAACAGAGTAGATTATTGAATCTACTTTTAAACTAACGAGCATCAACAAGTTAAATATTTTACATTAATATGGATCTTTAAATATTAATCCAAAGTTAAAATTATATTTTTTACAACTTATTGTATTATGTTTAAATTATTTTAAACATATTTTACCTATGCAACTCATTAAAAAATGTAAAGTTCTAGTCATTTAAAGCTGCTATTGCAAGCTGTTTGGGAGAATTAGGGAATGAAAATTGGTGATCAGTCAGTTAAACTGTGCTCATGTTAGGTACCTGATAGTATTCATAATTGTTTTTATTTCATGTAGTTACTTGAGGTTAGAGAAAGAACCTTTTACTGGACTAAGAGGATGAGATATGAGGATAATTTCTTGTGTAAAAACATCTGTGTGTAAGAACATCACATGAACTTTTGGAGTTGGTAGGATTCACAGGTCTCAAAGGAAGTAGGACATGAAAAATAGGAGAGATAAGCAGCTATGTGGAAGACATGGAATAGTATAAATGGGACAATATAAATGAAGAGTTAGTGGAGAAGAAAACCTTACTTAAGGCCATAAGAATTATAAATAATAAGTAAACTATCACTATTTGGGAGCTGGAACAGACATAGAAAATCTCATATAGTTACAAATAAATTACTACTAATAAAAAAGATTTTAAAAGGAAAAAAACTTGTGTCATTCCCCACTCACACACCCACTAGAAGTCACCAATTGTGGAGAGCTATACTTCATCATCCATATAAAAATGTTTAAGAGTTCTCTTTGATTGTGTTTTGTCTATGCTGTTACTTTTGGGGGAGGTTAGGGTGGGGATAGTGATTGTCACAAAAGTATTCTATGTCGCTCTTCATTAACTGTGAGTTGGGAGTCATATATATCACTGCTACATAGCTTCCTTGTTCTTTATAGTCAGCAGGGACAGAGATCATGCACTTACACATGTTTTCTGGTAACAGCATGAACCAAGAACATTCACATGGTGTCAGGTGGCTGCACAGATCATTCATATCAGCATGGCTCTCAGCTGCTTTAGGGCCACTGATACACACATGAGCATTGGGCTTCAAGATGGCCTGGGTAAGCAGACCATGGACACCAATGTGGCATTGAGGGGCAGCATGGACAATATAGATCTTTTCAGGATGTCCGATCCAGAAAATGAACCTTTTTTATCTTGGACATCCTGTGGTTGCTCAGAATAGGGGAGATCATGGAGCTGCACAATGTGTAAGGGATTGAGCCTGTTCAAGCTGCAGGCTGCTGCTTACCACCCTGTCAGGCTTGCTCAGCAAGGGCCTAATCTTCCATCTACAGCAGTTTTCTCCTATGCCTGTCACCACTGTTGTTCATTATAGTGGCATTGAAAAATGCAGTGTTTCACATGGCGTATACTTTTTTGCCCAGAAAGCTATGTATGTACATATTTATTGCAATAAGTCATTGATCTGGCTCAAGAATTCTGGTTTCTGAAGCACCATAAATTCTGAACTTTTGATGAGACTTTGACATTCTGTTGTTGCTTAGAATCAGGGTGATGTTGTGGTTAAGCAGGTCCTGTGGGAGCTCCTGGCTTCTACACACCTCCTTGCCCTTGCCTTCCATGTCTGTTGCCCTGAGGTTTGCCAGGCTTCATCTTTGTGTTTATAGCCTGCAGTCAGCACCACTGCCCTTTGCTGTCTGTCTCCCACCAGAGCAAACACTACAGGCTTCTGCAGAAGCAGCTCCATTCAGATGCCACCTAGATGGCCCTAGGACAAGCTCTATTGCACAAACCACTGTCCTGGTGCCTGCAGATCTGTGGATCATCAGTAGGACCTTTGTGCTTGAAGCCTGCTGGGTGATTTGCTGTGACCATGAATATTGGTTCCCAAAGGGCTCTGTTCTGCCATCTTTTTTTTTTCCAATTTGTTAGTCTACTTATTAAACACATCTTTCTGTATGATTTATAGTTTGTTCTTAGTTGTTTCAGGCTTTGCAGATTCCATTTCTGCCTCCATGTAACTCCTCAGAGCCTCCCTGGTCACTCAGAATCCAAGAAGCTCAGGTGGCACTGCCATGTTTATTTTCTGATTTCTTATCTTTTACTGATACTTAAAATATCTAAGTACATATTTTTCTATATATTCCAGTACATAGTTTTACATGAATTCCTTGAAACGGAATTACTTGAAAAAGTCTGTATGCATGGATTTTATATTTTGCACTCTAATCAACAATTCTTGAGAGTATCCATTGTCCAGCATGCAGATGAACATATCATGCTTCAAAGATTTCAGATCATTGGCAATCTAATTGTTAGGTCTCAAACTCAGGGCAAATGGTTGAGGTGCCCATTTAACATATCAAAGTGGACCTGCCACCAGATTCTCTAGCATTCCTCAGTCCTGATCTGTTACATGCTATAGCCAGCATACCCTATCTGCTACCCTAATCCTCACACTCTTGGGGGCTGGGCTTCTGCTTCTCTTTCTCAGTCTCATCTCTATATAATACAATCATTTTTTGCTATGCTCATCTTTTGGCCTCCTGGTTTGGGCTGCCTTTGTTGGCAGCTCTTCTCTTCCTCTTTCCCATACCCACAACACTCCCCTCATGTTCCAGTTTAGTCTGACACCCATGTTTATCCTGGACTTTTCACTCTACCTACTTTCTTCCTTATATCTACAATAAATATTTCTACATATTTTAATAGTAATGTCCTCCTCGTCTTATTTCATTTTTTATTGCTATGTTGCCCAAAACTACAGGGTTGGCATACATGAGTTTCTTTCCAATGGACTCAACCTCTCTGAACCAAACTGCTGATTTGACTCTCTTAATGTATGTTTGGCTCATTTGGTTTTGCTGGATTCTACCATCCAAAATATTTAGCTCCAAATCCTAAAGTCTCACTCTTCAGCCCAGTTTTCCCTCCATCTGCTCTAACCGTCCTTCTCTTCTTGCCTAATCAGTATGTGTCTTTTCTCTGGATCCTGGAGCTTGTTATGCCCTTCAGGGTACCCATCACCAGGGTATCTATATTTTTCACTGGCTCTTGGACCTTGGTACATCCTCTGGGACACTCACCACCTGTGTATTTCTTTATTATGCTCCCTGGAGGTCATCTGCCTGCCATGCCTTCTGGGCCTCACTATGTGGGTTACTCTCTACTATCTAAGACCCCTATTCCTCTACCTGTATTGGAACCATTACTTGTTCCAAAAGTTTTTTCTAGTTCTCCTCTTTAGCACTTTTTCACTCTACTTTCTTTAACCAATTATCTCTCCTCCTCTGCTAGGTGTCGTTATTGAGCTGCCTGCTTTGTTTACTTTTACTACAAAAGCCACACTAGCATGCCAGTGTGCTTCTTTTGTCTTACTGGGCACCTAATTACATGGAAAAGAATGCTTCACCTCTGTCATTTGGGGTAATTGTCTATAACAAGCCTCTCAGCCTGCTTAGGGACATCCTAGATTGAAATTCTTGTCACTACAGAACTTATCCCTCTTCTCTCTCTTGGACTCTCTCAGCTCCATACTGGTACTTCTGCACCATTATCTAGGAGCTGTTTGCTAAGTCCCATAGCTTCCTTAAGCTCTTCTGGGCCTCAGTGATCTTGTACCTCCTATCTCTTAACTCTTTCATGGAAGTCTTATAGCTTCTCTATTTCTTCATGGCCTCTAAGATATTAAGCTTCCCTTAGGTGGAGTTATTTCTTGTTCATTCTTGTTCCTCATGGGTATACTGTTCTCTGTCTGTCAGCTCCCACTTGTAGCTTATTAAAATCCTCTCTCTGTTAGATTTCCTATGGTGACACGTCTTCCTTCAATCCTTGACTCAATTCCTTCCTTAGATATTCTATTAAAGCCTTGCTGTTTTATTACAAATAGCATGGCCTCAGCACACCCTACTGTTCAAACATGTCATCCTTGAGTTACAAATTCTTTCAGACTGTAATTTCTTCTACCAAACAAGTAAATGATTCCAAAGTCTCTAAGGTTATCTTTAAGGTATTCAACATTCCACTCTGAAAAATGTTTTATTTCTATGATTTTCCTATACTCTCTTCTCAAGAAATCTTTTAAATAGGAAATCTTGTGTAAACAGACTTTATCTTAGGATATTGAGTTCATTAGGGATGCTTAAATCATCAGTAAAATCTGTAACAAAAGTTAGCTTAAAACATGTACCAAAAGGTTGAACCTTCATTTGATATATGAGATTTCTCACTCATTTTAAAAAATTAGATCTATTTATTGTATAAGTAACTTACTTTCAACTCTTGTTTAGGAAAATAGATGGTTTTAAATAGCAACTGTATGGCTCTGCTCTTGGCTCATGACCTAGTTAAGATAGAAGCAAACATGTGACTGGCAGCTATCTTTCTTAAGTTAAAGAGTACATGTCATATGACTTCACCATCTGAAAGTGCCCACAAAGTATAAAATAGCACAAAGGATCAATTATAAAATGCCTTAGTCCTAATGAATTCTCTATTTATCACTATATATCCTTTTCAGAATGAGACAACAGCAGGTCTCCAAAAATATTTTAGGTTAATATAGATTTTTTGAAAGTTTATAAATTCCTAAGATTAAAAAGATAAACTCATATTAACAAAAGCTGACTTAGAGATGTATGTCTAACTACTTACGTCCTTGTAAACTGCTCAATACCATGCTTCTAAAAAATTAAATAGGGAGCAACATATGTTTGCTAAATAATGTCTATAAATTTCTAAGGCCTAGTCAGGTTAACAGTAAACTGTTTAAGCTTTAGGTATTTGGATAAACTGAGTCATTTAAGAAAGTGTAATATTCTGTAATGGTAAACCATAAAAAAGATCAATAAAGTTTCCACCCTCTCTATGGACTATATTTATGTTTAAAGTTTACTGTAGTTATTGTTTAGAATTTTGTTTTTATTCTAAAAGCTCTTCGGTTAAATCTTCCACTCAATTTTTTAAATTAAATTCATTTTTTTACTTATTAACTTTACATCCCACTTACATCTCACCTCCTGGTTATCTGCTCCCACCATCTTACCACATCCCTCTCTCCTTATCCTCTGAGCAGGTGGGACCCCACCTGGATATTTCCCCACCATGGCACTTCACGTCTCTGAAAGGCTAGGTGCTTCCTCTCCCACTGAGGCCAGACAAGGCATCCCAGCGAGAAGAAGATATCCTACAGACAGGCAACAGCTTTTGGGATAGCCCCTGCTCCAGTTGTTGGGCATTGGTGTTGAGTCTGCATGCATGTCTGTATGAGGATGTCAGATCTCTCACAACTATAGTTTATAGACAGTTGTGAACTGTAGTGTGGGTGCTGGGGATTGAACCATGGTCTTCTAGAAGACCAGCTAATTCTCTGAACCACTGAGCCATCTTTCCTGCCCCTAGTAATCAAACTCTTTAATGTGCTCAAAACTATAAATATAATTAATTCACTTACAGCAACAAGCCTTATTAAGTCTTCTGTGTTTTTCAAGGATAAGCCTAAAGCAAGTAACTAAGAGGAAGTAAAGTTTTTGGGTTTTTGTTTCTGTTTTTGTTTTTTCTTAAAGGTATGCTTCGGAGAAAATGCTTCTCAAACTCAGAGATTTGCTGATCATGGCATTTAAAATATTGAAGAAAAACAGTTTCTATGATAGTCAGAAATGCCAGCTCCAAGAGGCAACTACAAAGTTGCCAATGAAGAGACCTTCATCTGAATTGAAAACTGCTCCATGCTTCACCTGCCACTAGGACCCTGTCCAAACTATGGACAAGCAGGACACTGGAGAGTTGATTGCCCCAATTTGCCTAGACTAAGTAGACCAGTATCACAGTTTTTCCTTCATAGGAAAATCTCTTAGATCTTCTGTTCCTAGTGGCAGAAGATTGCTACTGTCCTAGGATATCTTCACACAATGAAGCAATCTAGAGTAGAGGAGTCTAGGGTAACCATCTGGGTAGTAGGTAAATCTCTGTCATTTTAATTGATACATGAGCCATTTGATCTCTGATGATATTGACTAATTAACTGTAGCTATAATAGCTTCAATTTTACCAGCTCCTGTCCCAAGGTTTCTTCTGCTATCTAAGTTCTTTTTATATATATATAAATCAAGCTTCACACCTCGCTTTCCAAGACATACTAGGTATTCAGTTTACCTTGCTACCACACTATGAAAAGAAATAAACTCACAAAACGGGTTTCAAAGTAAATTTTTACTATTCTTTTACTTAAAGGAAGTTGCTTTGCAATGACTGCTCTTAGTAACTAACCACCTATGTCTCATGAAAAATGGTTGGATAGAAAAACATTTAAAGTTTTGTAAGTTCTGAGGATCTAAGAAAATGTTCTAAGGTGTATAAATACAAGTTATAATGGTCCAAGGATATGAAAGCTTAAGTAAGTTGTGAGGGACTAAAAAGTGTTTTATGATGTGAAAATGCAAGTAATGAAGGTCTAAGAAAGTGTTCTAAGGTATATTAATACAAGTTGTAAAGGTCTGAGGATTTGAAAGCTTAAGTAAGTTGTTAGGGTTAAAGAAAGTGTTTTAAGGTATGTAAATGCAAGTAACAAAGGTCTAAGAAAATGATTAAATACTTAAAAAATTAAAAGTTTCATATTTCTTTCCTTCTTAGTATACTGTTTTTATTCTAAAACTTCTAAAAGTCTAAAACATCAATCAATAGTGTTCTGATAAGCTATTGAAGAGTGTATACTATTATCAGTCATAAGCTCAATATTTCAAACTTCTTTTGGTTGTCTTCTAAGATTATACTTAAAAGTCCTTCTCAATTGTGCTAAAAATATCACTCTCCAATCTATATATCCAACCCTCTGGAAAGAGTGTTAATGTTTTTAACCCATAAATATTTTGGGGTTCCCAAGCTTTAACTATGACTCAAAGACTTAAATATATTGCCTTTTCTATAATGTGCAGTTCAATACAGATTACAAACAGTTGTAATGCTAGCCTCTCTGAAAATTTTGGTCTAAACCTAGAACTGACCTTAATATTTTGCATGTAATTAAAATGGTATAAAAGCAAAAAGGAGGAGGGAGGATGGGATAGGGGGTTTCTAGGGAGGGGAAATGGGTGGCATCTGTAATGTAAATAAATAAAACATCCAATAAAAAAGGTCTCCTTTGTAAACTTAAATATTTTTTTGTTGTTTTAGCCATGGATCCACATCTCACAGATCGAATGGACTGTAGATAAGAACTAATAAGTTTTCCTTACCTGACTATTCTGTCTATTCCAGAGGTGGGGATTTCTCCCCTGGTCTTGGGATTTGCCTTTCCCAGCTACCTGGATCATGGGCATGGAAGTATCA
>JAJTUV010004093.1:7500-30419 GCA_021653895.1 Mastomys natalensis | reverse complement strand
GCTTCTCCTCATAAGGTGTGCCAAAAAGAATTAAAACTGATAAGGCTCCAGCTTATACTTTCCAGTTTTGCAAAGTTTGCAGTCAATGGGGTATAGAACTTTCAGCGGGAATTCCATATAACCCCCAAGGTTAGGTTTCATAGAAAAGACTCATCAAAATCTTAAAGTACAACTTCAAAGGTTAAAATTAGTGGTTATTACTGTTTGCCTCATCAATTATTAAGCCATGCTTTATTTACCATTATTCATCTTAATACAGGTGATAAAGATTTTCCTCCTCTGCAAAAACATTGGCTCCCCTACAGCAGACTGCTATTCCTTTAGTGATGTGGAAGGATCTTCTAACAGAAACATAGAAAGGGCCAGATGTGTTAATCACCCCGGGAAGAGGAGATGTACGTGTTTTTCCACAAAATGTAGAAATTCCAATCTGGATCCCAGACAGTCACATTTGACTCTTGCACTAAAAATGCTCTACCGAGCATCCAGAAATGAAAGAAACAAAAGAAGGTGAGAGAAGTTATATAGGAAAAGGAAGAAGTTTGCTCTCTCTCCTTCACAGGCAAACACTTCATGGATATACCAACAAGCAAGTTTGGTAGAGTCAGAATAGCAAACAGAAATGAGTACTAGTGGCAGAACCTAGCAGAGACAGTCAGACCACAGCCTCAGATGAAGTCAGATAGAGGCACCAGTGACAACAAGAATGCCATGCAAACTTTTTGGCTGTGTCTCTCTCAAGGAAGCAAATATCAGTGAAAACTCCAGACCAACAAGCATTTAGCTATGTCAGCAATCCAAGCTCATTCTCAATCACTATCCATGGAGTTGAATTTTTCTCTTCCCCGACACTCCTGTCCAACATATGTTGGTCTATCTCGGCTGACATCTCAAATTATTTCTATCTAATCTATGTATTATTATCTATTATCTATCATTATCTATCTATCTATCTGTGAAGATTATTCCTTTTGAAACAAGGTCTGGACCATGCTGGCCTTGAACTGTCAGAGATGTGCTCAAATAGGGGGGTCAGAGGTATGTGTCATCACTTCTGGCTTGAAAAACATAAGAGTCAAGCTTCCCTATCTAGCCTTGGCTAGCCCTGTGCTTTTGAGACTCTTTAGACACCTTAATGCAAAGATTAGTGACCACAAGGATTCCTAGTAGGCCCCACCTCAACAAGCTCTATTCTCTTAGAAACAAATCATGCAGGATATCAGCATTTAAATTAAAACAGAAATGGTTTGTGTTGGGGGAAGGGTAAAACTATTCTTTCAACTAAACTGAGGGAAATCCTGACAGAATTGTTGGTATTTTTAAAATAATAGCACAAAATTAGAAGTGAGCAGTAAACAGGAGCAAGAAGCTAGTGAAAGAACTATGAACCCTAATAGTCAATTTATTGCTGCCAGAGAGAAATCCAAAGCACTCTTAAAGTGGTTCAACAAAACCTGTGATTAGTCATGATTACAGAGATTTTCTCTGCCCACTATGATGTTGCTGGATTTCTAAGGAGATATTCAAGGTTATTATGTTAATAATGAGTAAAACAGTTTCCATATTTTGTCACAGATGAAGTTAGATAAAGTAGTTGTCTCTTCTCTCCATTATCACATAGAGTAGAAAACATCATCATTGACAGGAAAATAAGTTTTAGAGCTTTGTTTATAAATGAAGGATCCTTAAATTAAAAAAAAAAAATTGTTCCAGAAACTTTTTGATCTTCCTGTGGATTCTGAACCTAATGCCATATAAAAACAACAAAGAGGTTTGTATTGGAATATCCAGAGTCTGCAGAGATTTACAGTAGTTTCTCAAAGATAGACTGTGAACAAGCAACCATTTTCCATACATTGTACCCACCCCACAGACACATACACACTCACTCACACAGACACCCCACCCTGCTTTTATGTGCTTCATTGTAGTGACCAAAAACCTTTAATAATAAATTCTTCATAGCAAAGACCCTTGAGTGTCCAATTGGCAATGATAAAATTCCAGTATTTCAAGAGTGTGTTTCCTTAATATTCAAGTTATTAAATACTAATTCAGAACCTAACATTTAGAAATACTGTGGAGCAATATAAATAGTATTAATCACAATGGACAGTAACACTGACCTCCTGGATTTTATTGACAGCTTGTATATTTGTCAGGTGGTGTGTATGTAAACCTGTGAATTTTAAGGGATTCAATAATTCTGACAGTCCCTCCTCTGCCTATGGAATGCCAAGACTCACAGAGTGATGGGTTTTGGCTTTTGTTTCTGTTCTGGACATTTTTTAAGAATTACTAAAATTTTATGTCTCTCAAAAAAGAATCTCTCTCTGAACACAATCTCTTGAAAATTTCTGGTAAAATAGATTATTTTCATGGAAACAGTGTTTGAAAATTGAAGACATTGTTGAAAAAAACTAATGATGGAAATTTAGATAAATAGTGAACATTTGATGAAAAAATACAAAATATGTGGAAAATGTTAGATTACCCTAATGACAAATACAAAAATGTATGTAAAAGGTGAATCCTTTTAAAACAAAATTCCTATATAAAATTCAAATTGAAAAGTAAAACATTTCTCATGAGATTGTGATTTATTGGAAACTTCTGATAAAATTGAATATTTGCATGGAAAAAAATGTTTGATAAAATTTAAGACATTTTTGAAAAAGCTAGTGATGAAACGAGATAATATGAATATTTGATTAATAAATAGGAAACACACTTGGAAAATGTGTGATAAAATAATGACAAAAAATGTATGAAATGTTGAAACTCTAAAGTTCCAAAAATTCTTTGTTCACAAGGAAAATTTCTCTGAAACTGAATGTGATTAAAGACAAAATTCTAATAAAATTGAGTATTTTCATGGATAATATGTTTGATAAAATTGAAAAGATTGTTGTAAAAACTGGTGATTCAATCAAGATACATAGTTAATCGTTGATGAATCAAAAATTAGACCATGGAAAAAAAAATATAACATGTATCAAAATATTGATTTTTCAAAAAAACCTAAAAGTGACAATTATTTGTGTGTGTGAAACAGAATGTGATTTATAGAAAATTTCTGAAAATTGAATATTTGCACCAAAAATGTTTGAAAAGTCAAAGATTTTAGAAAAATTAGTGATGAAATTAAGGTAAACAGTGAAAATTTAATGAAAAATTTTGAAACACTTGGAAAAACTTTGATTCAAATAATGACAAAACAAAAATTTATGGAAAACTTGAATATTTCAAAAAAATTGAAAAATGACAAGAAAAAAATTTCTTATGAAATTGAATGTGACTAAAGGAAATTTGATAAAATAGATTTGCACGAAAAAACATTTGATAAAATTGAAGACATTGTTTAAAAAACTAGTGACAAAAATTGAGATAAATAGTAAAATGTCATGAAAAAATAAGAAACACACTTGATAAAAGTGAGATTAAACTAAGGACAAATACAAAATTATAAAAGAGTTGAATCTTTTATTAAAAACAATTCCAAAAAATTGAAATTTCACTAGAAAAAATTACTTATGAAACTGAAAATGATTTAAAGAAAAATTCTGAAAAATTGAATATTTACATGGAAAACTGTTTAAAAGATTGAAGACGTTGAAAAATCTAGTGATAATATTAAGATAAATTCTAAAATTTGAAAAATGAAAAACATACAGAAAATTTTAATTTAAATGGTAACAAAACAACAAAATTTTGAAAAAGTAAAAATTTGCAAAAAATATTCTTAAGAAAATTGATATTGAAATTCTGATGAAATTGAAGACATTGTGGTAAAATTAATGATTCAAATCAAGATAGTGAAAATTTGAAGAATATATATCAAAAACACATGGAAATTGATTATCAAAATGGTAAGGAATACAAAAAATTTGAAAAAGTGAATATTTATAATAGGTATTACTAAAAAATTGAAAATTGACAAGGAAAAATTTCATATTATATTGAATATGATTTAAGTAAAATTTCTGATAAAAATTAATATTACACCAAAAACAGTTTGATAAAATTGAATATATGGTTGAAAATACTGATGATAAAAATTAAGATATACTTCTTGAAAATATACAAAACTGATTGAAAATTTTAATTAAAATGATAAAAATAAACATAAAATATATGAAAAACTTGAAATTCATAAAAAAATTTCTTAAAGATTTGAAAATTGACAAGAAAAAATTTCTTATGAAATTGAATGTGAAATAAGGGAATTTTCTGATAAAATTGAATATTTGCATGGATACTATGTTTGAGAAGTTTGTGAAATTACTGAAAACGTATTGAAAATATAGGTAAATAGTGGAAATTTGATAAAAAAAACAGGACACACATGGGAAAAGTTTGAATCAAATGATGACAAATGCAAAAAATTTATGAAATATTCTAATCTTTAAAAGGTCATTTCCTAAATAAATTGAAGATTGACTAGGAAAAAAATTCCTTTTTTAAAAATGTGATTTAAGGAAAACTTCTGCTAACATTGAATATTTGCATGGAAAAAGTGTTTGATAAAATGGAAGACAATGTTGAAGAAACTAGTTGTGTAAGTTAAGATAGTGAGAAATTGATGAAAAAATTGGAAAAAACATAGGAAAAGTCTGAATAAAATGATTGCAAATTTAAAGATGTATGAAACTGTTTAATTTTTTACAAAAATCCTACAAAAATGAAAATTGACAAAGAAAATGTTATGAAATTGAATACGATTTAAGAAATTTTCTGATATAATTTGATATTTGTATGGAATAATATTTGGTAAAATTGAAGAAAATGTTCAAAAAAAACAGTGATGAAAGTAAAAATAAATATTAAAAAATTGTTGATAAAATGTGAAACAAACATGGAAAAAGTTTGATTGAGGTAATGACTATTCAAAAAAATTATAAAAATTTGAAACTTTTAAAAACAATTTGTACAAACAAATTGAAAATTGACAAGGAAAAAATTTCTTATGAAATTGAAGGTGATTTAAGTAAAATTTCTGATAAAATTGAATATTTGCATGGAATAAATGTTTGCTCAAACTTAAGAATTCAGATAAGAATTCAGAGAAATATAGAAAAATTTGATAAAAAATATAACATATGTAAGAGTGATTTGACTAAAATGAAGGCAAACTGAAAAAAATACAGAACTTATCAAGACTGTATTTTAAATAATTCCTAAAAAATTGAAGATTGACTTAAATAATATTTCTTACATAACTGAGTGTGATTTTAGAATAATTACTAATAAAGTAGAATATATGCAGAGAAATGCTGTTTGATAATTGTAAAGACATTGTTGAAAAAAACAAGTGATAAAAATTAAGATAAATATAGACAAATTTGATGAAAACTTTAAAACTATAATGCTAATAAAGAATGTTTGATTAAGTTGATGAGAAACTCAAAAAAGAGTAGGAAAAATTGAAACTGTATTTTTTTAAATAATTCCTAAATAAATGATGATTGACATAGAAAATATTTTCTATGAAATTCAATGTGATTTCTGGAAATTTTCTGAAAAACTGAATATGTGCATAGAAAAATGTGTCTAATAATTTCAAAGGCATTGTTGAAAATTAGTGCTAAAAATAAAGATAATTAGAGACAAATTGAGAACTAAACATAATGCATATAAGGAAGTCTTGATTAAAATGATGACAAACAAACAAAAGTTAGGAAAAAATTAAAACTGTTTTTAATAAATCTTCCTTGAATATTACCAAGGAAGACATTTCTTATGAAACTGAATATTATTTACAGAAAATTTCTGAAAACTTGATATGTACACGGAAAAAAATTGTTGGATAATTTTGAACCATTGTTGAAAATACTAGCGTTAAAATTTATGATAAATATAGAAAAATTTAATGTTAACCTATAATGCATATAAGGAAAATTTAATTAAAATGATGAAAACAAAAGAAATAAAATAAAAAAATTACAAATTTTTTAAATAACTCATCAAAAATTTGAAGATTGACATGGAAAATATTCTTTATCAAGTTAATTTGATTTCAGAAAAATTTCTTATAGAATTTAAATAGGTGTACTGTAAAGTGTTTGATAATCATAAATGCAGATAAAAAATAATGTTAAAAATTCAGATATCTGTACAAAATTTAGATAAAGCAATTTAACATATAAGAAAAATTTGAATAAAGTGATGACAAACACAGAAAAAAATTAGGAAAATTTAAATTAAAAAAAAATTCTTGTGAAAGTGCAGATTTACATGGGAAAAATTGATTATGACATTGAAAGTAATTTAAGGAAAATTTCTGATCAGAATAAGTAGGTACACTGAAAAACGTGTTTGATAATTTTAATGCATTACTGAAAAATACTAATGCTAAAAGTTCAGATAAATATACAGAAATTAGAGAAAATGTATGACATATATAAGAAAGACTTGAGTAAAATGATGACAAACACAGAAATAAATTAGGAAAAATTGGCGACAGTTTTAAAAATAATTCTAAGTGGTGAAATTGAAGAATGAAATAGAAAACACTTCTTATGAAATTGAGTGTGTTTTAGGGAAAATTTCTGAAAAATAAAATATGTATGTACACGGGAAAAACTGTTGAAGACACTGTATAAAAAGGTAGTGAAAAAAACTATTATACATATAGGAAAATTTGATGAAAAAGATTATGCATATGAGAAAGATTTGATTAAAATGATGACAAATACAGAAAAATATACAGGAAAAAATTTGAAACTCTTTTTTAAATAATTCCTATAAAAATTGAAGATTGACATGGTAAACATTTCTTATGAAATTAAATTTGATTTATGTAAAATTTATAAGTTTGAATATGTGCACAGAACAAACTGTGATAATTTTGAAGACATTGTTGAAAAAAATAGTAACAAAATTAATATAGAAAGATTAATATAGTAAAATTGATGAAAAGTATGATACATATAAGGAATTTGATTAAAATGATGACAAACAAAAGATGTAGGAAAAAACTGAAACTTTTTGAAATAATTCTTAGAAAAATTGAAGAATGAGTTAGAAAATTGTTATTAAATTGAATGTGATTTTTTTTTTTTGCAGGAAGTACTTTTATTAAAATTTCATCTGATATCTGGATGGACATTTCAAAATGAAGTCTTTCAAATTTTCAAGTGAAAATGAGTAGAAGGCAGAGAGACATGAGGGGCTCATGGGACTGCATCTGCTCAAAGTACAGTCAATGTATTTATGAAATCTTCACAAACATGATCAACATTTCTAACAGCTTGAGGAAGAGGAAACAGTCCATTGTGCTCTTAGTACATTACATCTGAAACTTACTTTTTTTTTTATTTTCAGCAAATCAAAAAATTTAAAAAGCATTCAAACAGAATAAATGAAAAGAAACAAACAAGCAAAATTACCAAGGGTCAGATATACTTATACAAGAATTCTATAGAGCTTCAAACAAGCAATACTTTTTGAGTTATGTTTAAAAAAATTAGACCACAATAAGCTCTTCAAAAGCAAATAATATGAATAGTGAAATCAAGTGTAAACCAACAAAAATATATAATTATAGTCCGTATCCTCATGAATATCATACAAATTCTCAATGAAGTAGTTGCAAACTGAATCCAAAGAGATGATATAAAAAACAATAATTTATTTCCCATAGATAACTGAACAACGTGTTTTTTTTTTTTTACTTTTTTTTTTTTTTAGAAGACCATACTCCATAACAGGCTGCACGCTTTGGGATACCCCCACTCCAGATGTTTGAGACCTACATGAAAACCAAGCTCACATTTACAACATAGTGCAGGGAGGCCTAGGTTCAGCCCATGGAGGATGATCTGTGTAGACTAGGTAAGCTCCACGGTTGGTGATTCAGTCTCGGAGAGGTCCAGGGTTTTCGTTGATTTCTTGTTGCTTCTCTGTGCAGTTCCAATCTCCTTAGCCCATTCCTTCACTATTTCTCTTAAGGCTCCTCAAGTCTCTATGTCTGTTTGTCTGGATGTCTGTATCTGTCTGAGTCAGCTGCTGGTTGAGCCTCTCAGGGACGTTCCCCTGGGTTCTGGCCTGGAGGTTGAGTTGGACTTTGTTGAATCTTTTGATATCGTAAAAGGACAAAAGCCACCCTCACTTGTCTTCCTCCTTTTCTTGAGTTTATGAGGTTTATGCTGCATCTTAGGTATTGTGTGTTTTGGGGCTAATATCCGCTTATATGAGTCATACCATGTGTGTTCTTTTGTGATTGGGTCATCTCATCAGGATGATATTTTCTACTCCATCCATTTGTCTAAGAATTTCATGAGTTCATTATTTTTAATGGCTGAGTAGTACTCCATTGTGTAAATGTACCACATTTTCTGTATCCATTCTTGTGTTGAAGGACATCAACACCCTGAAGAAAGAAATCGAAGGAGATCTCAGAAGATGGAAAATCTCCCATGCTCATGGATTGGAAGGATTAATATAGTAAAAATGGCTATCTTGCCGAAAGCAATCTACAGATTTAATGCAATCCTTATCAAAATTCCCACTCAATTCTTTACAGAGATAGAAAGAGCAATCTTAAAATTAATTTGGAATAACAAAAAACCCAGGATAGCGAAAACTACACTCAACAATAAAAGAACTTCTGGGGAATCTCCATCCCCGATTTCAAGCTGTACTACAAAGCAATAGTGATAAAAACGGCATGGTATTGGAACAGAGACAGTCAGGAGGATCAATGGAATAGAATAGAAGACCCAGAAATGAACCCCCATACCTATGGTCACTTGATCTTCGACAAAGGAGCTCAAACTATCCAGTGGAAAAAAGACAGCATTTTTAACAAATGGTGCTGGTCCAACTGGAGGTCAACTTGTAGAAGAATGCAAATTGATCCATACTTATCTCCTTGTACAAAGCTCAATTCCAAGTGGATCAAGGACCTTCACATAAAACCAGCTACACTGAAACTAATGAAGAGAAAATAGGGAAAAGCCTTGATCACATGGGCACAGGGGAAAGTTCCTGAACAGAACACCAATGACATATGCTCTAAGATCAAGAATTGACAAATGGGATCTCATAAAACTGCAAAGCTTCTGTAAAGCAAAGGATACGGTCAACAGGACAAAGCGGGAACCAACAGACTGGGAAAAGATCTTCACCAACCTTACATCTGATAGAGGGCTAATATCCAAGGTATACAAAGAACTGAAGAAACTAGATTCCAGACAATCAAATAACCCTATTAAAAAATGGGGTAGAGAGTTGAACAAAGAACTCTCAACTGAGGAAACTCAAATGATTGAGAAATATCTAAAGAAGTGCTCAGCATCCCTAGTCATCAGGGAAATGCAAATGAAACAACACTGAGATTCCACCTCACACCAGTCAGAATGGCTAAGATCCAAAACACAGGTGACAGCAGATGTTGGCGAGGATGTGGAGAAAGAGGAACACTCCTCCATTGTTGGTGGGATTGCAAGCTGGTACAACCACTATGGAAAGCAGTCTGGGGGATACCTCAGAAAATTGAACATGGTGTTACCTGAAGACCCAGCTATACCCCTCCTGGGTATATACCAGAAGATATTTCAACATGCAACAGGGCCACATGCTCCACTATGTTTATAGCAGCCTTATTCATAATAGCCAGAAGCTGGAAAGAATTGAATGTGATTAAATGATAATTTTTGATACAACTGAATGTGTGCAATGAAAAAACTGTTTGATACTCTTGAAGACACTGCTGAAAAAATCTAATGATGAAAATTATGATAAACAGAAAAATTGATTAAAAATATATTGCATAAAAGAAGATTTGATTAAAATGATGACAAACAGAAGAAAATGTAGAAAAAGAGGGAAACTGTTTTTCACATAATTGCTTTAGAAATTGAAGATTGACATGGATAAAATTTCTTATAAGATAGAAAGTGGTTAAAAGAAATTACTTATTGAACTGTATATGTTCATTAAAAAATATGTTTGATAAAAAGGAAGCCATTGTGGAAAAAGATAGTGATAAAAATTATAACAAATGTAGGAAATGTAGATAAAAAATATAAAATATATAAGGAACATTTCATTAAAATGATGGAAAACAGAAAAAAAACAGGGAAAACTTAAAACTTTTCAAAGGAATTTCTAGAAAATTTAAAATTGACAGGGAAAATGTTCCTTATGAAATTGGATGTGATTTATGGAAAATTTCTGATAACATTGAGAATATGCACAGAAAGAAACTGTTATAATTTTTAAGATATTGCTGAAAAACCTAGTGAAAAATATTAAGGTAAATATATTAAAATCTGATGAAAAAAATGTGAAGCATATAAGCCAGATTTGATTAAAAGGATGAAAACACAGAGAAACTTAAAAAACCAATGAAAATATTTTTTAAATAATTCCTAGAAAAATTGCAGCTTGACATGCAAGAATTACTTTTTAAAAACTATATGTGATTTAAGAAAAAATTTAATAAAATTAAATATGTGCACTGAAAAAAATTGTTTGATAATTTTAAGGATATTGTTGAAGAATGTACTGTTTAATATTAAGATTAAAAAAAAAGAAAACAATTTAAGAAAAATATTGAAAGTGTTTTTTTTGTTGTTGTTTTTGTTTTTGTTTAAAGTCTAGAAACTTTGAAAATTGACATGGAAAACACTTCTTAATAACTGTGATTTAAGGAAAACTTCTGATATAATAGAATTTGAGCACGGAAAACTGATAATTTTCAAGATATTGTTGAAAAACATAATGTTAAAAATTAAGATAAATATAGAAAAATTAGATAAAAAATATAATGCATAAAAGGAAGATTTGATTAAAATGATGACAAAGAGAAAAATGAAAGAAAAAATTGAAATTTTTATATATTCTCTTAGAAATACTGTAGAATGACATGAATATGGTGCTCATGGAATAGAGTGTGGTTTAATTAAAATTTCTGATAAAATTAAACAGATACACTGTAAAATATGTTTGATAATCTGGAAAACAGTGTTGAAAAATGAGTGATCACTATTAACATAAACATTGAAAAATTAATGAAAAATATAAAGACATAAGGAAGATTTGACTAAAATGATTACAAACAGAAAAAAATACATAGGAAATGTTGGAACATTTTAAAAAATAGCTCCTAGAAAAATTGAAGATTGCAGTGGATAAAATGACTTACGGAAATGATTGTGATGTAAGGAAAATTTCTGATCAAATTTAATACATGAATGGAAAAACGTTTGTTACTTTTAAAGAAATTGTTGAAAAAACTAGAGATGAATATTTAGATAAGTGTAGAAAAGTAAACAAAAAATATAAACCCTCTAAGGAAGATTTGACTAAAATGATGAAAAACAGAAAACAATGTACAAAAAAATTGAAACTTTTTTTCTAATGATTCTTAGAAAAATTGAAATTATGAAATTGAATGTGATTAAATAAAAATTTGTCATAAAACTGAATATGTGCTCAGAAAAATTTTTTGATTATTTTGAAGGACATTGTAGAAGTTTTGTGTTCCAAATAATGATGAATATAGAAAAAATTGAGGAATATAAGGAAGTTATGATTAAAATAATCACAAAGAAAAAATGTAGAAGATATTTAAACTCTTTTTTATATGTTCTTAAAAAAATTGAAGATTGACAGGGAAATAATTTCTTACAAAATTGAATGTGATTTAATGAAAATGTTTCATAAAATTGTGTATATGCATGAAAAAAATGTTTGATAATTTTTAGGACTATTTTTTTTTAAATTAGCGATGAAAATTAAGACAACTGTAGAAAAATTTGAGGACAATGTACAAAGCATATAAGAAAGTTTTGATTAAAATGAAGACAAGCAGAAAAAATATAGGAAATCATTTTTTAAATAATTCTTACAAAAATTTGATTAATGACATGGAAAATTAAATGAATGTGATTTTAGGAAAGTATCTCCATAAATTTAAATCTGTGCACCGAAAATTCTGTTTGATAATTGTGAAGGCTTTGTTGAAAAATGTACTTTTAAAAATTAAGATAGTTGAAGAAATATGAGATTCCAAAAATATCATGTACATTAGAAAAATTTGATTAAAATGATGAAGACACAGAAAAAAATGTCTAAGAAAAGGTTGAAATTTTTAAATAATTTCTAGAAAAATTGAAGATTGACATGAAAAAAATTCTTATGAAACTGAGTGTGATTTAAGAATCATTGTTGATAAAGTTGCATATGTAACAGAAAAACATGTTTGATTAATTTGGAGACATTCTTCAAAAAGTAGTATTGAATATTAAGATAAATATAGAAAAATTGACTAAAAATATAACCCATCTGAAGAAAATTTGATGAAAATGATGACTGTCAGTACATATACAGTACATAATTGCATACCTCTTGATTTTTTCATTGGTAAGAATTTAACCATGGCTTTCTGCATGCTAAGTACAAACTGTATTACTGGATCCAAAGATCTAGAGTCAAATGCTCTCAAATACTTTACAATCTAATTCTCAGACATGAAAAATGAAAGAATGCTCTAATCCTAGATAACCATTTGCAAAACAAATGTCAGAAGCAAAGACAAAAAAAAAATAGAGAAAAAGCACCAAAGAAAAGGATAGAATGCCAGTTCCTCAGGATACCAAATTTGATGGAAATATATGTCAAATAATATTTAAGCTCACTACATTAGTTCTAATCCTGTCCCATCCAAAAACCACCTGATCTGCAATTTGATTTTCTAATTGACAACAGCCATCTGTCAGAGACACTAAGCTGGACCCAAATAAAAGAAGAAAAATCAGTTATAACACTTGGGTCTCGCTTAAAGCAATGGTTTTCATTTTTTTCTAAACATTAGAACACCTAAGGTTATTTATCCTTCATACATGTAGTGATTAGAATGTGTATCACTTAGCCAGATAAAAATACAAACAATTAATCTGAAAAGTCTGGAGGAAGAGTGATGTGGATTCCTGTGTTTGAGGGCAGGCTGGTCTACAGAGAGAGACAGAGAGAAGGAGAGAGGGTGAGAGATTAAGGAGGAGAGAGAGGAAGAGAGACAGAGAGAGAGAGATACAGAGAGAGAGAGAGACCCAGGTTGGCCACAGGTTACACAGAGAAACCAAGTCCCTAAAAAAGAGGGGAGTGGAAGGAGAGACACTGTGTATCACTCTATCATCTTTCTTTCATAAATTCTTCTTGGCTACCTTCCTGTATTATCTCAATAGATGCAAAACCTTTTTACAATTTGTCATTTTGGTTCTAGTATTAGCAAAACACAAAGGGCCTTTCTTAGAAATGGACTGGAAGAGATCAATTTCAAAGCCATTTAAAAGGCAGAGAGAGCCAGAAAATGTCACCAGCTAAACAATTACAAAATTTTACAAAAACCTCCCAGCTGGTAATGTATTAACAAGGCACAAAACAATGGGTTATTATTTTCATAGCATTTTATCTGATTGTATTTACAATCTCCAATTGCAAAAAGCAGAAATAAAACTTAGCTGTACATGTCTGAAGCTGGGACAAGTGATCTAACATGCAGGGGGTAAGATGAGGGAATACATTCTGGTTTCAGAAGTATCCATCCTACCAGTAAAGTTATCCATTGAAAGCAAGAGCATGTTTGATGGTGAACTTTTCCCATTCTGAATTTGATATGTACATAACATTTTAATAATATGAGCATCTAAGAAATAGATCCAGATCAAAATCACTTTTAACTAGAAACTAAAATTGCAATCAGTATCCATTATTGTAGCTCTATATTTTACTATTAAAGCTGACATCACTCTTAAATATATTTTTCGTTCATTCACTGCTATGCATTATACACTGGAATGACATGGAAGTGGCTTTGTATCTGGAAGACTCGACTCTTATGCCATCACATACTCTATTGTCTGTTTAAAATAACCAATGACTTGCATACTGCTTATGTCATCCACAACATTCATGATGCTTCTACAAGCATTGTAGCTATGAAAACATGATTATTATGTGTTCTCCAAATGTGCAGCTGAATCAGGTAAGCTTTCTCTTTCCTTTTTCTAAAAGAAAAATATTTTTCAGGTAAGAATAAGACTTCTTCAGAGTGTTACAGACTCCTCCATAGAGAAACATCCAGTTAGGATGATGAGAAGGCAAACATCATGAGGCTTTCACATTCCAAAAGCAGAAGTTCATTCCTGACAGGATAAAATCATAGGCTATAATGTAGCAGTAACAAAATCTCAAAGAAGAATTTGGCAGCATTTAATGACTTTATACTGAGTGTCAGCTCAGGGTTCCTGGAGGAAAGAAGTCTGTCTTTAGAAAATTGGTAAAAGTTAGGACAAGAGATGGGGAAATTTTATGAATATCATGGCCCTAGACAGGTCCCAGGTCAAGCATTCTCATTAAGGGTACAAACTAGAGACCACCTTACAGAAAAATCAGAAATAGAATTCTTTGCAGAAGAATTGCACTCAGAGGATGAGGGGATTCCTCTGAGGACAGAAATGAGGTGGTATAATACCTCCTCAACCAGCACTAATCACCTCAAGGAACAACCAGGAGATGAGTGGATAAATGATGAGGGACAACAAGAACTTGGTGATAGAGAGCAGAGGAATATGATCTCAGTAAAGAAAGCTATCATTTTCATCATAAAAATCCTCCTAGGACAGAAATAGATGATATATTTTCCTCGGATACTGCTCCTTCTGCTTTTAAAGCAAAATCAGCCAAGCTTGAAAGAAAAATGCCACTAGTTGGGTATTTTTAGGTGCCATAAAAGAAGCCAGGTAAAAAGGAGACTTGGACTTTTGCTTCCCAGTAACAATTTTTGAAGATGAGACATCCCAACGGGAATCTCTTACTTTAAAAACTCTTAAAGAACTACAGTGTTCTGTTCAGAGCATTGGACCGAATGCTCCATACACTCTGCTCATTATGAAAATGTTGGATAGCAAGTGCTTAACTCCTTATGATTGGCATCAGACTGCAAAGTCCACTCTTAGCCCTTGACAAATTATAGTGTAGAGGACTGAATATGAGGATAGAGCTAGAGAAGTGATTCAGTATTTACCTTCAAGAAGAAGCAGGTTAAACCTACTATGTCAATGCTCTTGGGTAGAGAAAACTATGCCTCCCCACTGGAACAAGTTGCGTTAAAAAAGGGAACTACTAGAAGAGTTTTCCATGATAGCAGTAGCTGCTAGGGTAAGGTTCCATCCTGGTGATGGAAAGACAACTTTGTTAACATTAATCAAACCAAAACAAGATGAGCCTATGAAGACTTTGTTGCTAGATTGAAGTATGCATTAGCCAGGATGCTTCCTCCCTCTGATGGCTCTGATGCATTATTAAAACAACTTGAAACAAAAAATGTCTATACTCTCTGCCAGAAATTAATTAGATCCGTCAGAAAAACAGGGAGTGTACAAGGTTACATTAAAACATGCATAGATGCCTCACCAGCAGTGGTCCAGGGTATGGTCTGTGCTGCAACAATGCAAGGGCAACATTTTTGGCCTATGTTCAGAACCTAAATGGAGGAAGAAAACAAAAGTTTTTGTACTTTTGTTGTTCAAGGACATATGAGCTAGAAAAAAGAAGATCAGATTGTAAAATGGAGAGCACACTTCAATGAATAAAAATAAGAAAACTCAACTTCCAGTTTTAGGTCCACAGTGTAGGAAGGGAAATATTGGAAGAATTAGTGTAAATCTAAATTTCATAAGGTTGGAAGCCCTCTGAAAGATGAGGAGATAACGGGATGAGGTTCATGCCCTCTGCCCCGAAATTCAACAAATTGCAAAAAAAGGGAGATAGAGGAAGATAAAAATAAACTGAATCCTCTGGACCCTGAGTTTCCCATCTTAAGGTTAACCAGAGCATCACCAGGAAGTGTAAGATTATATCCTACAGTAGAAAAACATAATATACACTTTCTTCATGAAGGAGTGCATGTAATAGATACAGGATTTAAAGGACCACTATCACCTCACACCTTTGGTCTTATATTAGGGAGGAGTTCAAATTATAAGAAAAATTTTATAGTACTTCCTGGAGTAATTGATTCAGACCTCCAAGGAGAGATAAAAATTATGACTAGGACATTAAAGGAAACAATTCAACTACATAAGAATCAATGGGTAAGCTCAGAGAACACAATTTCCCAATCCAATATTAAAACACATTAGAGGGGATACAGAGTTTGGCTCCAGACAACTGGTAGCATGGACTCAGTATATTCCTAGAAAAAGACCCTTAAAAATTATACACGTAGAAGAAAAAACATCCAAATATTATTAAACACAGGAGAAATTATGTTGTGTATTGCAGGAAAGGACTGGCCTGGAACATGACCATGTCTTCTCTGCTGGGATTGGGGCTAGCATCCATCATAGTTGAATGCTAAAAGTTAAAAAAATCCTGACATGGGAATCTGAAATCAAAGTGGGTATTTTTCAAACCTAAATGATTTGCTCTTTGCAAACCTCCCTCTGAGGAAGAGATATCTTAGTGGAAATGATAGTAAAATGAATCACAGATGAAACATGGAATGCTCAGCATTTTTGATATTAGGTGATGATGGATTATGTGCAGATAAAATTTCATTGATCAATGATGAGCCTGTTTGGGTGAATCAGTGGACTCTAACTCAGGAAACAATACAAGCTTTAGAAAAATTAGTAGAAGAAAAACAACAATTAGGACATATTGAAGAATCTAACAGTCCATGGAAGACTCCTCTGTTTATCTTTAAAAAAAAAATCTGGTAAATGGAGACACTTACAAGATCTTAGGGCTGTTAATAAGACAATATGGGAGCTTTACAGCCAAGACTTACATCTCCAGTGGCTGTCCCAGAGAATTATGAAGGTATTGTTCTGAATTTAAAGGATTTTTTTCTTACTATAAAATTACAACCTGAAGACACACAAAGATTTTCCTTAAGCATTCCCTCTGTTAATTTTCAATGGTCATTTCAAAGATATCAATGAAAGGTTCTCCCCCAAGGTATGAAAATAGTTCCACTCTTTATCAGAAATTTGTAGATCAAGACTTAGGATCTATCAGAACGAAATATAAGAAGGCTTTCATAGTACATTACAAGGATGATATTCTTATAGCTGACAGAACAGAGGACTTTTCTGAATTAAATTTGAAAAATATGACTGAGGTATTGACCGAGCAGGGACTACCTATTGCCCCCAATGAAATCAAACATAACAAGCCAATAAATTCTTTGTGAAAATCAATTTGTAGTGAATATGTTATATTTCAAAAATTACAACTTAGGATTGATAAATTAAAGATACTCAAACACTGTTGGGAAATATTAATTGGATAACATCTTATTTAAAAATCACCACAGGACAAGTGCATCATTTATTTAAATATTTAAAGATAGCTTACAAAAGAAGCCTTAAAACAATTAGAATTGATAGAACAAAGATGCAAGACACAAACTTAAAACAAATAGAGTACCTAAAAATCAGGGTCCCTTATCATATATAAAACATCTTATATCCCTACTGCATGTTGATGGCATGAACGTGTACTAGAATCGATTTATTTCCCACATACTCATATAAAAATGATATCTTCTTATCATTTTGTATGTAATTCTTTAACTATTAAAGGGACGTTATAATCCAGAGAGCTACTTGGTAAAGAAATGCATGAAATTATCATTCTCTATAATAAAAACTATTGGAGTATTTACTTCAAACTGTAGATGATTGGGGAATTGACGTAGCTCATTGTATGGGACAAATTAAACATCATGTACCTCAACAAACTACATTAAAGTTTATAGAAGAATCTTTCTTTCTAAACTAAAACTGGAACTTATTTCCAATGCCCTCTTGGTATTTACAGATATGTCAACAAGTAGAATTTCAGCCATCTGTGTAAGAGATAGACCTGTAATTATTAAAAAAGGCAAAAGAAATTATTGCACCTTTGACAGATATTATTGCAGTTATTTGTCACTTTGAACATTTAATTGAAGTGTTTAATCTTTAAAAAGATTAAAAATATGTAGTTTGTTTATTTCCTGAAATAGAGACAGCTCTTATATCCAGAAATTCCAAAATTATATCACTCTTGCTTCACTTGCAAAATATAATTAGATCAAGAAAATGGAAAGAATTTATAGGACATATGAGAGGACAGATTGACCTACCAGGTCCATTATGTTTAGGAACTGCTATGGTAGATTTATTATCAACAGAAACTTTTGATTGCTAGTATGGTTGAACAAGCATTAGAAAGTTATGCTTTACATCATCATATCATGTTGTCCTTAAGAATGATGTTTAATTTGATGAGAGAACTGGCTAGGCAAACTGTGAAGGACTGTGAACATTGATCTGATGTATATAATTTATTAAAAATGAGAGTTAATCCAAGCAACCATAAAGCTCAAGTATTGGGGAAAATGGATGTAACTCATATCCCAGAATTTGGAACGTTGGCCTATGTACATGTTACTGAAGACACATACTCTCATGTGGTCATGCTCACAACAAGAAATGGGGAGACTGTGAAAGATGTCATAAAACATCTGATCATATGCTTCTCCTCATAAGTTGTGCCATAAAGAATTAAAACTGATAAGGCTCCAGCTTAAACTTCTCCAGTTTTTGCAAAGTTTTGCAGTCAATGGTGTATAGAACATACCGCGGGAATTCCATATAACCCCCAAGGTTAGGCTTTCATAGAAAAGTCTCATCAAATTCTTAAAGTACAACTTCAAAGGTTAAAATCTAGTGGTCATTACTGTTTGCCTCATCAATTATTAAGCCTTGCTTTATTTACCATTATTCATCTTAATACAGGTGATAAAGGTTTTCCTCCTCTGCAAAAACATTGGGTTCCCTACAGCAGACTGCCACTGCTTTAGTGATGTGGAAGGAACTTCTAGCAGGAACATAAAAAGGGCCAGATATGTTAATCACCCCGGGAAGAGGATATGGATGTGTTTTTCCACAAAATGTAGAAATTCCCATCTGTATCCCAGACAGTCTTATTTGACCCTTGCACCAAAAATCCTCTACTGAGCATCCAGAAATGAAAGAAGCAAAAGAATGTGAGGAAAGTTACATGTGAAAAGGAAGAAGCTTGCTCTCTATCCTTCACAGGAAAACACTTCATTGATATACCAAGAAGCAAGTTTGGCAGAGTCAGAATAGCAATAAGAAATGAGCAGTAGTGGCACAATTTAGCAGAGACTGTCAGACCTCTGCATCAGCTGAAGTCAGATAGAGGCACTAGCGTCAACAAGAATGCCATGAAAACTTTTTGGCTGTGTCTGTCTCAAGGAAGCAAATATCAGTGAAGACTCTAGACCAACAAGCATTTAGCTATGTCAGCAATCCAAGCTCATTCTCAATCTCTATCCATGGAGTTGTATTTATATTCTCTTCCCCCACACTCCTATCTCAGCAGATATCTCAAATTATTTCTATATAATCTATTTATCTATCTATCTATCCATCTATCTGTGGAGGTTTTTTCTTTTGAAACATGGTCTATACCATCCTGGCCTTGAATTGTCAGAGATGTGTCCATGTAGGGTGGTCAGATGTGTGTGTCATCACTTCTGGCTTGAAAAACATAAGTGTCATGGCATCTCTATGTTGCCTTGGCTACTCCTGTACTTTTGAGACTCCTTTAGACACCTTAATGCAAAGATTACAGTTGGCAAGGATTCCTAGTAGGCCCCACCACACCAATCTCTATTATCTTAGAAACAAATCTGCAGGATATCAGCATTTAAATTAAAACAGAAATGGTTTGTGTTGGGGGAAGGGTAAAACTATTCTTTCAACTAAGACTGAGGGAAATCCTGACAGAATTGTTGGTATTTTTAAAATAATAGCACAAAATTAGAAGTGAGCAGTAAACAGGAGCAAGAAGCTAGTGAAAGAACTATGAACCCTAATAGTCAATTTATTGTGCCAGAGAGAAATTCAAAGCACTCTTAAGTGGTTCAACAAAACCTGTGATCAGTCATGATTACAGAGATTTTCTCTGCCCACTATGATGTTGCTGGATTTCTAAGGAGATATTCAAGTTATTATTGTTAATACATGAGTAAAACAGTTTCCATATTTTGTCACAGATGAAGTTAGATAAAGTAGTTGTCTCTTCTCTCCATTATCACATAGAGTAGCAAACATCATCATTGACCGGAAATTAAGTTTTTGAGGTTTGTTTAGTAAATGAAGGGTCCTTAAAGTAAAAAAAAAAAAAAGTTCCACATGACTTTTGAGTTCTTCCTATGGATCTGAACCTAATGCCTTATAAAAACAACAAAGAGGTTTGTGTTTGAATATCCAGAGTTGGAGAGCTTTACAGTAGTTTCTCAAAGACAGACTCTGAACAAGCAACCATTTCCCACACATTGTATACCACAACACAGACACATACACACTCACTCACACAGACACCCCACCCCTGCTCTTATGTGCTTCATTTTAGTTACCAAAAATCTTTTATAATAAATTCTTCATAGCAAAGACCCTTTGAGATTCCAATTGGCAATGATAAAATTCCAGTACTTCAAGAGTGTGTTTCCTTAATATTCAAGTTATTAAATATTAATTTAGAACCTAACATGTGGAAAACACTGTGGAGCAATACAAATAGTATTAATCAGAATGGACAGTAACACTGACCTGGTTTTTATTGACAGCTTGTATGTTTGTCAGGTGGTACTATGTAAACCTGTGAACTTTAAGGGATTCAGTAATTCTTACAGCCCCTCCTTGCCTATGGAATGCCAAGACTCACACAGTGATGGGTTTTGGTTTTTGTTTCTGTCCTAGACATTTTTTAAGAATTACTAAAATTTTATGTCTCTCAAACAAGAATCTTTCTCTGAACACAACCTCTGGAAAATTTCTGGTAAAATAGATTATTTTCATGGAAACAGTGTTTGAAAATTGAAGACATTGTTGAAAAAATCTAGTGATGGAAATTAAGATAAATAGTGAACATTTAATGAAAAAATACAAAATGCGTGGAAAAAGTTTGATTACAATAATGGCAAATACAAAAATGTATGAAAAAGTTGAATCCTTTTAAAACAAAATTCCTATATAAAATTCCAATTGAAAAGTAAAAAATTTCTCATGAGATTGTGATTTATTGGAAATTTCTGATAAAAGTGAATATTTGCACGGAAAAAAATGCTTGATAAAATTGAAGAAATTTTGAAAAAAACTAGTGATGAAAATTAAGACAAATTGTGATTATTTGATTAATAAATAGGAAACACACTTGGAAAAATTGTGATTAAAATAATGACAACAAAATGTATGGAACGTTGAATCTCTAAAAGATTCCTAAAAAACTTTATAATTCACAAGGAAAAATTTCTTCTGAAACTGAATGTGATTAAAGAAAAATTTGTAATAAAATTGAGTATTTTCATGGATAATATGTTTGATAAAATTAAAGACATTGTGGTAAAAATTGGTGATTCAAATCAAGATACATAGTAAATCTTTGATGAAAAAAAAATATGAGACACACATGGAAAAAGTTTGATCAAATAAAGGTAAATATAACCATGTATCAAAAAATTGAGTTTTTCAAAAAAACTAAAAGTGACAATTTTTTTTGTGTGTGAAACTGAATGTGATTTAAAGAAAATTTATGAGAAAATTGAAGACTTGCAAGGAAAAAATGTTTGATGAAATTAAAGATTTTAGAATAAATGAGAGATGGAAATTAAGGTAAATAGTGAAAATTTAATGAAAAATTTGAAACTCATGGAAAAACTTTGATTAAAATAATGACAAAACAAAAATTTATGGAAAAGTTGAGTATTTCAAATACATTGAAAATTGAGGAGAAAAAAATTTCTTATGAAATTGAATGTGATTTAAGGAAATTTTCTTATAAAATTGAAGATTTGCATGGAAAAAGCATTTGATAAAATTGAAGACGTTGAAAAAACTAGTGACAAAAATTGAGATAAATAGTAAAAATTTGGTGTAAAAAATAAGAAATACACTTGATAAAGTTGGGGATTAAATTCAGGACAAATACAAAAAAATATAAAAGATGTTGAATCTTTTTTTTTTTTTTTTTTTTTTTGTTTTTTCGAGACAGGGTTTCTCTGTGTAGCCCTGGCTGTCCTGGAACTCACTCTGTAGACCAGGCTGGCCTCGAACTCAGAAATCCGCCTGCCTCTGCCTCCCAAGTGCTGGGATTAAAGGCGTGAGCCACCACCACCCGGCTAGATGTTGAATCTTTTACTAAAAATAATTCTAAAAAAATTTGAAAGTTGAGTAGAAAAAATTACCTATGAAACTGAAAATGATTTAAGGAAAATTTCTGATAAATTGAATATTTACATTGAAAAACTGTTTGAAAGATTGAAGATACTGTGGAAAAATCTAGTGATAAATATTACGATGAATTCTAAAAATTTGAAAAAAATACAAAACATATAGAAAATTTTAACTGTGAAATAGTAACAAATACAACAAAGATTTTGTAAAAGTAAAAATTTGAAAAAAACATTTTAAGACAATTGATATTGAAATTTATGATAAAATTGAAGACATTCTGTTAAAAACTAATGATTCAAATCAAGATAAATAGTGAAAATTTGATGAAAAAATACCAAACACACGGAAAATTGATTATCAAAATGATGATGATTAAAAAAAATTTGAAAATGTTGAATATTTTTAAGAAGTATTCCTAAAAAAATTGAAAATTGGTAAGGGAAAAATTTTAAATCATACTGAATGTGATATAGTAAAATTTCTGATAAAAATGGATATTAGACCAAAAAAATATTTGATAAAATTGAGTATATTGTTGAAAAAACTAATGATAAAAATTAAGATAAACTTGTTGAAAATATACAAAACAGATTGAAAATTTTAATTAAAATGATGACAAATACAACATAAAATATATGAAAAACTTGAAATTCATAAAAA